>SKCR01035488.1:0-105816 GCA_019454045.1 Zanthoxylum bungeanum
TACAAACTCATCATTTGTAAATGAAAGCTTAATAACCACTCAAATCATGACCTTTTAGCTGACTCTGACTAGACTCTCTTTCTAACTGGTCTTTCACTCTTACTGACTTAGACTGAACTTATACTCTGACTGGTGGACTCAGACCCACTAGATACTGCCATCAGTATCTGTCCTCTCGAGCTCGTCCTCCTGGAATACCTGCAAAACAAACCACTGGGAATGGGGGTTAGATCGTTGTACGATCTAAGTGAGTGGACTAAGGATTTAAAAAGAACTAATATAAAAACTATTGGTTCTGAAACCAAGTTCCATAAATCTCTTATATGAAAACTCTTTTCTGAAAACTTAGTCTAAAATCTCGTTATAAAACTTGTCTTTCTAAAAACAGCTTTGAAACTCTGGTTTCTAGAAACTGTTTCTAGAATATAGTTTATGAAAACTATTTTCTAAAAATCTGAAAAATGTACCTGATCTGTATCTGAAAACCTTGACGTATGAGGGCGTTACGTATCGCCACCCCCCCATACGCCTAACTGTAGCCAGCAGTGTAAATCCATAACTTTGGGACGTTACGTATCGCCGTCCCCCAAAGCATGCCTACTGTACGGGCCAAATTTGGGCCAAGGGAAAAACCGTTTTTTCACTTCAAACCCATCACCAAACAAAGCCCAAAAATAGTGACCCGGCCCAAAAAAAACTTTACATTTTTAAACCATGACAAAACCATCGGCTTAATGACAAACTACTTTTCTAATAAATACAAGCTCCACATGCAAATTGTTTTCCCCCACCGAAAGCCTAAACATAAACACGTTACTGGCCCATCTCTTACTAATTACAGCTAAAAAGCCAACTCAAAAGGGATATCGATGATCCTATAAATAGCGGCATAATTCAAAACATATGCATTCAAGTCTTAGCCTTCACACTTGAGCTCTTTAAGCTTCTCACTCCTTAAACACCAGCCACCGCCCTCACCGCAGTCAACAAAAGTCAAGGTAATTTCCGGCCTTGATCTTCCATTATACACTACTTGTCTTCATACTGACTTGAGCGTCGGAGTGCCCACGGCACCCACCACACCGGTGGGCAGTACTCCCCGCTTACTCTACCTTTATTTTGCAGGATCGCTAGTGCCCCCAACCTACAAATTCACGATTGTGGACGTCGGGCGAAAACCAGCATCCATAATTTGGCGCCCACCATGGGGCCTTAGCGATTCATAACAAGCAAAGATCTCTCAGACGACGGTTTCTAATACACTATCAATCATGACTTCAAGCGGTAGCAAACGCCAGACCCAGTGTCAACACAAATAACTATGCTTCAAGAACGATTACGAACTTTGGAGGAGGAGAACCATACCATGCGGAGTTCCAACATAAATCTTCAGAAACAGTTGGAACAAATCTCTTCCACCTTCAACAACGTGATACTCCTGACCATCCCAACAATCATATGGTCCCATTCAATCTTTTGGGGACGTTCAATGATCTTGCAAATGGCGATCCTTCCCCAAGCGGCCATCTCCGAAATCATGCAAGAAGTGTGCCAATTTCTCCAGTCGACCAAGCCCAACAAGTCAGTTCCAATATGTGCAAAGAAATGTTAGAATTCAAAGAAGCAATTTTGTCCAGTCTACCAGGTGTCAAGCTACCAATAAGGAAAAGTTGAGCTGGAAAAATCTCAGACACGCCATTTTTTGAGACTATCACTTCCATAGAACTACCAAGGAAGTTCAGTCCTCCAGATATGAAAATGTATGATGGATCGACTGACCCGGACGATCACATCATCCACTACAAATATAAGATGATGTCAACGGGCCTAACCCCTTGACAATGGGAAGCTGGAATGTGCAGAGGATTTAGAGAAACACTGGCGGGTCCGGCCCTAACTTGGTTCATCAATCTCCCATACAGATCCATTGGGTCATACCAACAGTTGGCAGATAAATTTGTGGAGCATTTCGCAAGCTCTTGCAAGATTGAAAGGACTTCAGACGACCTTTATGCCATCCAACAACGAAAAAGAGAGTCTTTACGAAGCTACGTGGCTCGCTTCAATAAAGAAAGAATAACTATCCCAGATCTCCATCAGCCTACTACAGTAGAAGCATTCAGAAACAGTTTACTACTCTATAAAAAGCTCACTAAATTTCGATGTTACACAATGGACCAGGTCATGGCTCGGGTTCAAATCGAAATTATGTGGGAAAAAGATAATAGGAATAAAAGGAAATAGAATTATTCTAGTTTACAGAGTGATAGAATTCAAAACACTCCCAAATGACACAAATAATTTCCCAGCAAAGCACCACGGTCAGCAGACATGAAGAATTATCAAAAGGTGCATCGACATTTCAACCGAGACTTCAACCGTCAACCCTTGCCATACAGGGTACTAGACAAATCCGTAAACATGGAAAGTCTCCAAGACTACAATTTCACTGTTTCCCCAATAGAGTTGGTTTCGGTCCTCAAAAAGATGGGGAGAGAAGTAAGATGGCCCCCACGCTCCAGAGATTATTCTGCCAAGAAAGATACCATCAAATGGTGTGAATTTCATCGGGATTATGGACACACGACAACAAATTACGTAGCACTGAGATTGGAGGTATTGGAGTTGCTGAATAAATGACACCTGAGAGATTTGCTCACAGATAAAGGAAAAGCTACGATGGCCCGGAGAGAAGAGCAAAAAGATGGTCACACACCACCACCACCACCAATCAATAATACTGTAAATTTTATTTCTGTTGGGTCTGAAGTCAACGGTATCTCATACTCAGCCGCGAAATGACATTGCAGAGCAGCAACAATGGGTTTTTTCCATTCTACTATGTCAATAAAGGGGATGTTTACAAACCTAACGATTGAATTTCCAAACAACAACAATTCCAGTCAAATAAACCCTCATCATGACGTGTTGGTGATCTCTTTGCAGGTTGCAAACTTTATGATCAAACGAGTTCTAGTTGACACGGGATCATCAGCAAACATCATCTTCAAAACTTCCATTTCTGACATGGGAGCCGAGATAGAAAAAATCAATAGGAGGTCAATGGTTCTTATTAGATTCAGCGGCAAACAGAAATTCACCACATGGGAGATATCTCTCCCAGTTTACGCAAGAGGAATTAATAAGATGACTACATTTTTGGTCCTCGACTGTCCCTCATCCTACAACTTAATTGTTGGCAGACCTTGGATTCATGAGATGAGGACAGTCTCATCTACTTATCATCAAATGCTAAAATTTCCCACCAGTTGGGGAATCCAAGAGATAAAAGGGGACCAATCTGCTTCCAGAGTTGTTACCAAACGCCTTTGAAAGCAAAACCTCAATCAGCATAGCAATTAATGAAGGGATTTGGTGCTTCACCACATGATCTACCAAGTATAGAGGAACTTGACGAGGTCCAAATTCACCCACAACATGTAGATCACAAAGCACAGATTGGGGCTAATCTAGATCCCAAGCTATGATTGTTTCGCCTGGTCTCACGAAGACATGACCGGAATCGATCCAGAATTAATCACCCATGAGCTCCATGTGGACCCAAGCTACCCTCCTGTCAGACAGAAGAGAAGAAAGTTCACCCCGGAGAGAAATCAGATAATTGATGAAGAAGTCCAAAAATTATTACAAAATGGAGCCATCAAGGAGGTCCAATTCCCATAGTGGTTAGCCAATATGGTGATAGTACGAAAGAAGAATGGGAAATGGCGAGTCTGCATCGACTTCACAGATTTGAACAAGGCATGCCCCAATGATTCATTCCTTTTGTCTCATATTGATTCGATGGTTGATGCTACAACAGGTCATGAATTGTTGAGTTTCATGGATGTGTATTCATGCTACAATAAAATCCTCATGCATCCAAACGATCAAGAGAAGATTGCATTTGTCACCAGCGGAGGCATATATTGTTACAAAGTGATGCCATTCGGCCTCAAGAATGTTAGGGCCACATATCAGCGCATGGTAAACAAAATATTTTCTCAACAAATTGGGAAAACAATGGAGGTTTACATAGATGACGTATTGGTAAAATCATTAGAAGTACAACAACATCTATCACATTTGGAACATGCATTCGACACAATGAGGAAATATGACATGAAGTTAAATCCAACAAAATGTGCTTTTGGTGTCGCTTCAGGCAAATTTCTTGGGTACATGGTCACACAACGAGGGATTGAGGCCAATCTAGCTCAGATCAAATCCATAATCGATATTCCTTATCCTACCAATCTAAACGATGTCATACGACTAGCTGGGAGAATTGATGCACTTAATAGATTCATCTCCAAGTCAACAGACAAAAGTTTTTTATTCTTCTCAGCCTTAAAGAAAGCGAAGAACTTTGAATGGACCCCAACTTGCGAGGAAGCTTTGAAAGAACTCAAATGGTACATGTCTTCCCCACATTTTTTATCAAAGCCACTCGATAATGAAAGGCTTTTTCTCTACTTAGGAGTTTCAGAACAAGTAGTAAGTGCAGTCTTGATGAGAGAAGAAATTGGGACACAACTCCCAGTCTACTATGTGAGTAAAGCATTATTAGATGCAGAGTCACGCTACCCTCATATGGAAAAATTGGTATTGGCTTTAGTGACAGCAGCTAAGAAGCTATGACCATATTTCCAAAGGCACCCAATCAAGGTTTATACATCGTATCCAATGAGAAGCATACTCCATAAGCCTGAGCTTTCAGGAAGAATTACGAAATGGGCTGTGGATCTTGGAGAACACGACATAACATATCAACCACGTAATGCAATCAAATCACAGCCCTCGCAGATTTTTTTGCTGACTTCAGTCCCAGTCTACAGGCACCAACTGAATAGGAGATCCAATGTATTCATCCTTCAACCACATTGACGCTTATAGTTGACGGATCAAGCAATAAGCGTGGGTGTGGGTTAGTGATTGTGATTACCACTCCCGAAGGTGACATATTGAAGTAGACAGTCAAGTGCGGCTTCAGAGTCTCCAACAATGAAGCCGAATACGAAGCCCTCATAGCCGGTCTAAACTTGGCCAAAGAGCTTGGAGCCAAAAAGATCGAAGTAAAGTCAGATTCTCAATTAATTGTCAACCAATTCCAGGGTTCATATCAAGCACGAGGCCCACAAATGGCCTCTTATTTACAAAAGGTAAATGAATACTAGTCGACGTTTGAGGAATTAACTATTTCCCAAGTCTTCATAAATGAAAATACTCATGCAGACGTGTTAGCCACTCTTGGTTCGACAATGCAAGGAGATAAAACCCAGTCCATCCCAATCGTGTATTTGCAATGGCCAGCAATTTGGAAAGATGGAGTCGAAGAAGTTACCATAATCACACTAGGTGACTCATGGATGACTCCAATAGTAAAATATTTACAATGTGGCATATTACCAGAAGATAAAATGGAGGCTCGAAAGATTCAACGACAGGCCGCCAGATTCACACTACATGATGGAAAACTTTTAAGGAGGTCCATATCTGGTCCCTACCTTAAATATCTTACTCTTGAGGAAGCCCAATATGTATTAGCTGAGCTACACGAATGGGAATGCGGAAACCATTCAGTTGGAAGAAGCCTAGCATGTCGAGCCCATACGACAGGGTACTATTGGGCATTCTATGCGGGCAGATTCAGCTGAATTCACCCGTAGATGCGAAAAATGTCCAAGATTTGCCCTAATCTCACACTTACCACCGGAGAAGCTCAACCCGATTCTCTCACCTTGGCTATTCATGAAATGGGGGATGGATATCGTTGGAAAGCTCCCAACCGCCCTAAGACAGCGAGTCTACATGCTCGTCTTTACAGATTACTCCTCCAAATGGATTGAAGCAGAAGCCTTTGCCAAGATACGAGACAAAGAAGTACAAAACTTCATTTGGAAAAACATCATTTGTCGATTCATATTACCAAGAGAAATTATTACTGAAAACGGTTCCCAATTCATCAGCTACAGTTTCCAAGACTTCTGCGCGAATTAGGGAATCAAACTAAGCTTTTCGACCCCACGCTTTCGTCAAGCCAATGGTCAAGCCGAATCATCCAACAAGACGGTCATGAACACAATGAAGAAAAAGATTGGAGAAATCAAAATGAGCATGGGCAGATGAACTTTCAAGAGTCTTGTGGTCCTACAGAACTATTGCACGGTCGTCGACTGGACAAACCCTATTCTTACTTGCGTTTGGGTATGAAGCAGTTATTCCAGCCGAAGGAATTATTCCTACACCTCGTTACCAATGGCTCGAAGAAGACTCAGATCAGCAACTCATGAGTTATAGCCTTGACACGGTTGACGAATTAATAGAACAAGCCTCGATACGACTTGCTGCTCATCAGCAAAGAGTGTCCAAGTATTTCAACAGAAATGTCAGGTGCAGAAAGTTTAAAGAAGGAGACTGGGTTCTACGTAAAGTTTTTCAAAATACTAAGGAAATCAAAGATGGAAAGCTATGACTAAACTGGGAAGGCCCATATGTCATTACAAAGATTGTTGGGCAAAGAGCTTACAAGTTGGAAACAAGAGAAGGAAGACAAATTCAAAATAGCTGGAATACAATTCACCTCAAATGATTCTACCGGTAACAATAATTTTTCCTCTTTTTCATAGCCATTCGACGAATGATAATCATTTGAAAATAAGAAATATCATGTTTTCTTCTTAAGCAATTTATTTGCGTTTTGAAATTCATGCGACAAAGCAAATAAGAAAGCTTAGAATTTGATCAAAAAGTAAACTTCCATTCAAATTTTACGATTTCCATTACAAAAAACAACGAAAAAGAAAATTACAATTGCATATTCATTCTACGGGCATCTCAGACGCCGGAACTTCAGAAGTAGGCTGAACATCTTCAGATGGGGCTTCGGGAGTTTGGCTGGGAACATATAAGATTTGGCTACTTTCAAGCAATTCACGGTCTTCAACAGCTTCAGTATGTTTCTCCATAATAATCCCTTCATCTGCAGCATCTCCAGTGACCGCTTGCTCTCCAACTACCTCATTTAAAATCACTTTTTCCCATTTCTCTTCTTTTTCACCTTCACTCGTAAGATAACCCAACAACCAGCCTCTCAAATTCACGGATCCATTTCTTCCTTCGGCTTCCAGGCGACATGTTCACCAGCAATATATTCCTTCATTAGATTGCTCATCCCTTTCATCATAGATTCAAATGCAACCACTTCAAGTTGTTCAAGCAATTTGGCTTTCTCTTTCGTCAAGTTCTCCACACTTTTCTTGTACGCTTCATTGGTTGCCTCAGATAGCTCCCTCTCCAATTTCAGTGTTGATTGAATGTCCTTCAACTCCTTTTCAACTTTTCTCAACTTCCTCTCAAAAACATCAAAATTCGTTTTCAATTCGGCAAAATCCTTTCTCACAGACGTGTTGGCCTTCTCTAACTCCCTCATCCTCATCTGGCTCAACTCAGCATATTCTTGAAACAAACATGACTTATTTCTCCAAATCGACAAGAAAAATAGAAAAATAGATATACAAATATATTTACATCTCACCTGATAACTCAAAGCTGCAATCTTCTTGCTTGTTTCGGTTGGACCTAGTCCAGTAAACTGATGCTCATCTTCTTCGAGGATGAATCATTTTATAAATTGAGACAGGCTGAAAGGATCCAAAATTATAGTGGACCCATGAGGAATCTTCACTATAATATTTTCTGCATCTTCCTCCACTTCGACAATAGCTTTCCTCTTTTTTACAGCAGAGGCCTTCTCAATCGGATGTATCGTTGAGGCAAGAACTTCAGCCGAAGCGACTTCCATTGGTTTGGGGACTTCCACTTCAATGGCTTTAGGCTCATTCCCTTTGGATTTCTTTATCATTCTCTGGCTTCTCATTTCATCAAGATTAGACACCTTAAACGGAACCGACATAATTTCAGTTGCGCATAAAAACTCTTCAGGGGTCAGAGGTTTTAAAAATAGTAGCTCCCAAATGTAACTCCAATCGCCCAAGTGTACAATATCATGGCGAAGATATGCTTACACAAATCCAATGAGGTACCTTCTGAATCAAAGACTTCCTTCCACAGCGGGGTTAACCTCAGTCTCCTCTCTTCTAAAGTGGTTCTCCAATTTCTCTTTGAATCGGGCAAGCTGAGAATGAACTTTGTGTTTGATACGACTTGACTGGTAATATCAAATTTTCTATTCAACTGAAGACCTGGAAGGAGAAAAGTAGGTGAATTTTAGTCATACAAGTAATAAATATAAAACTATGATGGTAAGGTTGAAAATACTCACTCGACGAGTTCCAATGTTCTGGTATATCTCCACTCCCATTCGACCCAAATACACTCTCCCATCTCACAAAGAAATTATTTTTCTGCCAATCCCTCATGTCATTTGTTGTAAGCCCCAACACCAAATGCTCCATCTTTTGGCGGAGATACAAATGATACCTCCCATTTTCTCTCAGGTGCTCCTTCATATAGTATGTATATAAAAGGTCTTTCACCCCAAATTCGATCCCCAATTCAAAAGCCATACACTCAATCGATAGTAAGATCATCCAAGTGTTTGGCATTAGCTGAGAAGGAGCAAACTGGTAGTGATTCAACACTTCCCATACTAACTTTGGGATGGAGAATCTGAATCCTTCTATGAATGGCGTTCGTAAAACCCAATCCACCCAGGAATGTTGTAATATATCCTTTCAGTCGACGATGTTAACCTTACTTCTATTGATTGAGGAAACCTATACTTCAATCTCATCTCTCTCATTGATTTTTCGGACAATCTACTGGCTGGATTCTTAGTTAGGATATTTGTTGGTTCACTTGTACTGGGAACCCCACTCGACTCTCCAATGGCAGGTAATGATCTCAAAGGTGTCGCATCGATGGGTACTCCTAACGGTGGTTCAGCTATTGTTACAAGTCTAGCCTTATTAAAATCTTCATACGACCAATCCCTATAAGTCTCTTCATCACTTGAATCATCTGCAGGTAGTTCAATATACTTGTCAATTTGCGCACCTAAACTACCCAAAGATTTCTCACTCGACATTTTTCAAGCGACAGGGTTACAAACACTAGTTTCCTAAAGTTTCTATTCCTTAGAAGATCTAAACCAGTCTTAACCTCAAACAAAATCCAAAATTTTCACTATATCTTTTAAATATCAAATAATCTATTAGACTAAGAACAATTTGAATCTACACTATGAATAATTGAAGATATTGAAGAATATGAAGAAGGATTTGAAGGATACCTTGAAGATCAAGAGATCTTTCCTTAACTTTCCAATTGATAGAAATCTTTGCGTAAGACAAAATGATCTTCAAAACTCAATCTTATACTCCTACTTTTGGCGCTTCAAATTCCCTCCTAAAGATGTCTCGAAACTCCCATTAGGGTTTTAATAATTGAAGTTGGGCTCAAGACATCCTTAGGCCCATTTTCCCTCTAATCTGCCAAGAGTAGCATTATGACGAAGACAACTTAAGGAGACAGTAGGATGACGTTTGTCGATTGCAGAAGTAGCTCACCCTTTAATGAATTTACTTCCATACCAGAATGAAACCTTGACATATTTTTTCATTCGACACAACATATAAAAGAGCGTAGTATTTTAGTCAAAAATTCTTTATGAATAGTGCATGTTTATGTTAGTCAACATCAATGTATGAATCTTTGTAAGATTCTTTCAATCGACATGCATATATGGAGTGTTCGCAGGTATACTTCAGTCGACATACTTGTATGAGGTGATTGCAGTCTATAACTTTACGAAGATTATTTCAGTCGACATTCTTATATGGAGCCATTATGTGTGTTCCAGTCCATATCTTTATGAAGTATTTATATTTCGGTCAACATCAACATTTATATCTTATTGAGATTGTTTCAGTCGACATGCATTTCAGTCGACATTCTTATATGGAGCCATTATGTGTGTTCCAGTCCATATCTTTATGAAGTATTTATATTTTAGTCAACATCAACATTTATATCTTATTGAGATTGTTTCAGTCGACATACATTTCAGTCGACATTCTTATATGAAGCCATTATGTGTGTTCCAGTCCATATCTTTATGAAGTATTTCAGTCGATATCACATTTGAATCTTAGTGAGATTGTTTCAGTTGACATGCATTTCAATCGATATACTTATATGAAGCCTTATATGTGTATATTGAGTTCATATCTTTTTAAAGTGTTGTTATTCCACTCGACATCATTAAATGATTCTTAGTAAGATTACATCAATCGACATGCATATATGAAGTGATTACAGGTATACTCCTCCAGTCGACATGCATATATGAAGGGATTACAGTTATATTCCAGTCGACATGCATGTATGAAGTGATTACAAGTATACTCCTGTCGATATGCATGTGTGAAGTAATTACAGGTTTGCTCCAGTCGACATGCATGAATAAAGAATTCATATAATCATTTCAGTTGACATGATAATGTGGAGCATTCCATATGTATTCAAGCCCATTTCCTTAAGAACTATATATATGTCAGTCGTCGTCAATATTTGAATCTTGGTAAGATTGTTTCAATCGACATACATATAGTGTTTACAAATATATTTCAGTCAACATACATATAAGGAGCTTTACATGTGTAATCTAATTAACATCTTACGAAATGATTGCATGAACATTTCGGTCGACATGCATATATTAAGAATTTACATATAAATTTCAGTCGACATGTAAGTGTGAAGAGTATGTTGGTTTATATTTCACTCGACGTGCAAGTGTGAGAATGTTTGTGGGTATACTCCAGTCGACAATGTGATATAAAATTACCACGCATGTATGGAGCTTTGTATGAATTAACCAGTCGACACCTGTGTGAGAATCACTACAGAAACATTTCAGTCGACAAACCAATACAAAAACTAGGAATAAAGAGGATATTCCTGTTGATAATACATGAATGGGCAAATGATGTGAGGACATTTCATTCGACACAGTGAAGGAGGTTGATGTTCACATCGTTATCAACATTACCAAGTATGACTTGCACTTCTAAGTATCTCCCAGTCGATATTAGTGAAGCTTGGGACATGTCATCAGTATCCCAATCGACACATCTATATATAGATTGATAATTGTTATGGAGGTCTCGGACAACATCTACTTATATGTAGCTTGGGAGTGGTTATAGATGCAACACATATATGACTTGTGACATGGTACGTATCCTTTTCGACATCATCTTGTATGTAGCTTGAGAGTTGTTATAGATACAACACATGTATGACTTAAGACTTGATGTACATCTCATTCGACATCTACACGACTATTTCTTAGAACTTGTTGATAATCTCATTCGATATAATACAATTATTTCCTGACCTTCATCAGGTTCAGTCGACTGGGAACATTCCCATTTGACTCAGGTAGAGTCAGGTAGAAGACCTGGCCTTCATCTGGTCCAGACGACATTAAATATTCCCCTAGTCATTGGACCTGTAGTATGGGAAGTATCCTAACCTTCATTAGGTTCAGTCGACTGGGAACATTCCTCATTGACTCATGCAGAGTCAAGTAGAATACCGAGCCTTCATCTGGTCCAGACGACATTAAAGATTCCCTGGTCATTGGACCTGTAGTATGGGGATTATCCTGACCTTCATCAGCTTTAGTCGACTGGGAACATTCCCCATTGACTCATGCAGAGTCAAGTAGAATACCATGCCTTCATCTGGTTCAGACGACATTAAAGACTCCCCTGGTCTTTAGACCCGTAGTATGGGGATTATCCTGACCTTCATCAGGTTCAATCGACTGGGAAAATTCCTCATTGACTCATGTAGAGTCAAGTAGAAGACCTGGCCTTCATCTGGTCCAGACGACATTAAGAAATCCCATGGTCTTTAGACCCGTAGTATGGGGATTATCTTGACCTTCATCAGGTTCAGTCGACTGGGAACATTCCCCATTGACTCATGCACAGTCAAGTAGAAGACATGGCCTTCATCTGGTCCAGACGACATTAAAAACTCCTCTACTCTTTAGACCCGTAGTATAGGGATTATCCTGAACTTCATCGGGTTCATTCGACTGGGAACATTCCCCATTGACTCATGCACAGTCAAGTAGAAGACATGGCCTTCATCTGGTCTATACGACATTAAAAACTCCCCTGGTCTTTAGACCCGTAGTATGGGGATTATCATGACCTTCATCAGGTCCAGTCGATTGGGAACATTCCACATTGACTCATGTAGAGTCAAGTAGAAGACCTGGCCTTCATCTGGTCCAGACGATATTAAAAACTCCCCTGGTCTTTAGACCCGTAGTGTGGGGATTAACCTGACCTTCAACTAGTTCAGTCGACTGGGAACATTTCCCACGTTTCTTTTATAATTAAGTTGAAATCTTAACCTTCGGCTACTCCAGATGACATAGAAGACGTCTACATACCAAGATCAAATCTCTGACGATACACTCGACAGACTACTCTCCAAGTAAAAGACTCTTTGACTTAAAGAGTAGGGAACAAACTGTACGGGCCAAATTTGGGCCAAGGGCAAAACCATATTTTCACTTCAAACCCAGCACCAAACAAAGCCCAAAAAGAGTGACCCGGCCCCAAAAAAACTTTACATTATTAAACCATGACAAAACCATCGGCTTAAGGACAAACCACTTTTCCAACAAATACCAGCTCCACATGCAAACTGTTCCCCCCCCCCCACCAAAAGCATAACATTAAACACGCTACTGGCTTATCTTTGCTAATTACAGCTAAAAAGCCAACTCAAAAGGGATATCGATGGTCCTATAAATAGCGGCATAATTCAGAAAATAGGCATTCAAGTCTTAGCATTCACACTTGAGCTCTTTAAGCTTCTGACTTCTTAAACATCAGCCACCGTCCTCACCACAGTCAACATAAGTTAAGGAAATTTCTGGCCTTGATCTTCCATTATACACTACTTCTCTTCATACTGACTTGAGCGTCGAAGTGCCCACGGCACCCACCACACCGATGGGCAGTACTCTCCGCTTACTCTACCTTGGTTTTGTAGGATCGCTAGTGCCCCCAATCTATAAATTCACGATTATGGACCTGGGGCGAAAACCAGCATCCACAACTACTGTCTCTGAAACTGGTGATCTTGGGACATTACGTATCGCCGTCCCCCAAGCCACAAACTAGAACTTGGGGTGTGGATCTATACTACCACCCAAGCTCTGAAACTAGGGTCTAGGGGCGTTACGTATCGCCGTCCCCCCAGTCCTCTACATGTGCACATGTCCCATGTCCGTCAATTCCATCTCTGTCAAGTTACATACTGAGGTGAGTTTTTCCCTCATGCCCCGAAAAACATAAAACTCAAGTTTGAAAAATATTTCTTTTCTAAATCACTATTATCTGAAAATAACTGTAAATAAATAATGGCTAACGCCCTATGTGCTGGAAAAAGTAAGTCTGAATTAAAAAAAAAAACTTAATAAAATTAGTTTAAGAAAAATGTCCACTCACAATATTGGAATCTGGCTGGCGTTGGATCCCTTGTCGAAGGAGATTGCGGTTCATGTGGATAATCTCATTCATTGTTGTTTCCTTCACCCTCCAAGCCTCCTAAGGTTGCCAAGCTCTTCTCTATTTCTTTTCTTCCTCTTCTTATTCTTTTCTTCTTTTATTCTCTTCTTCTTTTTCTTTCCTTCCTTCTTCTTCTTATTCCCTCTCATCTTCTTCACGTTTTTTCATTTTCTTTTTATTTCCAAAATTTTGAGATTTGTGAATAGTGACCCCATTATATAGTGGGGGGTGTATGATATTTGGAAATTTGGGGAAAATGTAGAAGAGTGTAGAAAGTTTGAGATTTTTTGCATTTGGGTCCGAAATCACTATTCATCCAAATTTTTGACTTATATTTTTTTACCTATTTCTGGTCCGAATTTGGAAAAATATTCAACGCGAAAGTCGTAGATCTCGATCTTAGATTTCCGATGATATAAAATTCATAAAAATCTGAGTTCATAAAAAAATATTACGCCCCAAATACCACGGGCTGTCCAAAAACAAAAACTGTACAGTCTCGTCCCGGGACTTCGAGGTATTTACCGATTGTCCCCAAAGTCATTCCACGAGTATATTTAAGTCTCAACATAATTTATTTTATGTGCCTTCGTCTCTTACGTAGCAATACATTTGTACACAATAGTAAAAACTACCAGTCGTTATAAATTCTCCCCTCCTTAAATAGGATTAGTCCTCGAATCATTTTTGGTGTCTAACTCGTGGTTTTCCTAGTTTCGAGAATATCTAGAGATTCTACTATACTTATCTTCTTGTTTCCAACCTTTACTAACTACTTGATTTTCCTCTTTTCTCTTTTCTAAATTCTCGTTTTGTAAGTCTTCTGCTGAGTATCATTGACTATTCCTTTTCTGGACCTTTGTTGTACTTAATATATCTTATTTAAAAAATCTCTTTCTTCTAAATCTTTACTTATGCTTCATAATTTCTTAACTTGATCAGATTCTTAGTAACTGGTATCTTTGACTCTCACTGAAGGTTCAAATATCTTCATACTTGTACTCAGTATTTCTTTACTCCACTTGTCCAACTTGATCTTTATATTCATTTGTAATTTGCTTTCAAAAGTCGTTACTCACATTCTTGCCAATATTTAGTAGCTGAAGAATTCATTTTCTATGACAATGACAGCTTCACACTAACTCATTTCTTCATTTTTATTCTATGATACGAATCTACCAAACCACCCATATCTGCAACTAAAACCATCCCAAACCTGTAGTGGTTTGGTCATCCTAGACTAGGGCTGGGTACCTTATATGATTGCTTAACCAAAATTTTCCTTGTTATTACTTGTTGTAACCTTTTACTTATTAAGTATTCTTTCCTACCGTCATTACACCTTAACAGTTTTATTCTGTTAGACAATTATGACCCATAGCGTCACTATTTGTAAAAGACATTGTGGTTTTTGTACAAATTAATTATGTAGCAAAGGAAATTGCATTTTATTATTTTGTAATTTGATTACTTAAATATATAAATGATAAAAGTCCCTATGATTAGTTCTGGATTATAAGATATGAGACAGTATGAATTCATAACGGTTTAATCATTAAATATCCCTAGTCGTAGTATTATCGAGACTTGACATCGATAATACGGAATAGACTAGTATTGCATTTGTGCGTGTTATGGAAGCGTAACATCATAGTTCTCATATATTTAAGTATTGGATACTTATGCAAGTGTGATAGGAGGTTGTGTTTACCGATGGTACGGAAACAGCTTCGCTCTGGATAGACCCCACGGAATCCCATTGGTAGTATGACTATGTGTCTATGGGAGTCCGCATCAGGGTAGGTGTATTTGGTCTTAACCTGAGACTTGCATCGCTAGTACTTGCGACTATCAATACGCTTTGGTTTTGGTCGTCCAAGACTTTAACAGGTTCTGTGTACGCCTCTTCTGGATTTATTGAGAATCGTAGTGTATTGGTGTGATGTCAAGATGAAGTATCACTTCAGTCATATGGAGATGATGATCATGTAGGGATACAGAAGTGTTAATATAATTGGTTGCAACCATCGGGATAATATGACATGGTCATGATTATCCGATTAAAGAGACTAGTTGCTTGTAATCCGATATATGCTTCGTACGGGGCAGACACTATTCCAGCCTCAGGCCTTGCATGTGACATCCGATACTGGATCGCAATACGCAATACTACATATACTACGCCTGACATAGATTATATATTCCTTTAAGAATATTTCTGGAGAATTGGGTACGCACGGTGCTTTTCTAGAAGCCAATCATGTCTCGTAAATCGATAAAATGTAGTACAAGGTACGTACGTGTTCGGATAGTCCGACGACCAAATTTACTGCCAACATATCCAGGGATCTCATGGGTCGATTCCCAAGATTCACCGATGACGTATGATTCGAACATAATTAATCTAGGATTAATTGCTGAGAGATTTTATCTGGGATAAAATACTAATTGAAGAGAGAGAACGATTAATTTGGAATTAATCGATAAAATGATATATTCGATATATTAAACGAAATTAGATTTCGACGCGGAATTAAAATTGGATTTTAATTCAGGCTAACGAATTGATTTAGAATTAATTCGCGAGCGACATAAATAGTAATTTTGCTAGGCATAATTATATAATTAATTTTGATTTAATTACGTCGCAACGAAAGTTCGTTAATTCGGAATTAACGAACCCGAGCCCGGAATGTGTTTGCGGGCCCACTCGCATTTTGAATTAAAGTGCGGCCCACAAGTCACATCGCCAGGCACTTTAGTGATGGAAGTCAAGTCACCTTTTTGTGATTGACAACCAATCACTATTCATGATGGGGTTGTTGTAGGCATTGAATGCCATTTTCCCTCTCTTTTTGCTTTATGCTTTTGGATAAGCATATACCAAAAGTGGTGTAGGGTTTTAGTATTATTTTTTAGAAAAAAAATCAAACAATATAAAAATCTCTCTATCTCTCATCTTTGCTCATTGTCGTGAGCTCCCACAAGGACAAGGAAGAATTATTGCAATTTTTCTTAAGTGCTACCACACCAAAGGAATCATGTCAAGGTGTTAGGGAAACTAATCCCTTGAGCTTGAATCAAAGATCAAAGCTTGGAGCTTAGATTCAACATTCAAAGAGGACCTCGGCCGAATCTTGGAGGACTTCCCAAGGCAAATTTTTATGTTCAATGCATCCAACATCCGCTCTTTGTAAGTATGATTCCGCTATACTCTATTTTGTATTCACATGATTTCATTGCTTTATATGATCTTGGAATGTCTTAGAGACCAACAATGGTATCATGAGCCTTGATGAGCATGAAATACTTAGGGTTTATATACTAAAATTTGGGTAAATTTGATTTGAGCATGTTTTAATCAAATTGTTTGTATGAGTATGCTTGTATGTTAATAACTTGGAGTTATACATGATCAATTTGAAGAAAATTGATTTGGATTAATTTTCCCCAAATGTGGTATGATGGCCGAATGTAATATAGCCCTAAAGTCATGGTATTTTTGATTCTTTTGATCATTGGATGAGTTTAAAGACTTGGGATAAATTGATTAATGATTAAATTGGATTGAATCGAAATCGGTATTTAAAATCCCTCAAATGACGTGACCTTGAGAAGCATGAAATGAGATGATTTTTGTTTCAATAATGTTGGATATGTTTGAACAAATTAAAGCATGATTAATTGATTAAATTGATTTTTTGGAAATGTTAATTTAGATAATTAATTAATGCGATACACTTTAATTATTAAATTATGAAATTTGGAATTTTAGAATTTGATTAATTGGGCTTAATTTAGAATTGGGCTTATATTGTTGTATTTGGGCCTAATGGGCTTGATTGGGCCAAGTTGGTTTAGGTCAATTGGATTGGATCCAAATTGGGCCTAAATCATTCCATTAAGTCCAAATATGACAAATGGGCCTTTTATGTTTAATTAGGCCTTATGGGCCGAAATTGGTTTCTTGACAAATAGGGTGATTCCTTAATTGGGCTTTGGTATTTGGGTTTGACCCATATTGACCAAAGTCCATGCCTTAAGAAATTAATTGAAAGCCCATTGGACTTTAATTAAATGACATTGGATGTTAATTGGGCTTTGAGACCCAATTAGATTAGATTTGGAATCTAAATCTTAAAGACGCATTTAAAAGTGTAGTTATTTAATTTAGAATTAAATATAGAATTAGTATTGGATACGAATTAAATTAGATTTAAATTGTAGTTCGATATAATTCAAGAATTCGTACTTTTAGTATTTATTCTTAAACGAGTTGGACTCGCACAAAATCAAATTGTTGTTTGAACATTGGATGATCACTTTATTCAAGATTGATTAATTGGATTAGATTGATTGAATAACATGCTTTGTGTGAATACATGGATGTGTTGAATGAATAATGTATATCAGATGGATATTAGAAGGGAAAATGCAATTTTGGAAATTTTGTAAATTTAGAATTTATTAAATTGGACCTGCGTGTCCAGCCTTATCTCTCTTGATTCTTTGTAATTCTCTTCTCACCTAATTCCCCTCAATGTTAATGAGGTTTCTTCATTGTATTATGTAATTGGGTAGAAGTTAGAATAGTGCTAGCCGGGGAGAGGAAAGAGAGTGATTTGTTCTAGGAACAATCTGTGAGATATCCATCCGCATATCATTATTAATTTATTTTCCGCGCCTTATTATGCTTTTAGAATGCATGCTTAAGGGTGTATGATGAGAGCTAACAAAAATAATAAATTGGTTGCCAATTTATGCGAAAAACCCTCAATAAATATTAAGCGTTTTCCTTCCATTGAGTGATTCATACTCAAGATCCAAGATTGGCACTGGTTTGTTGGCCAAAGTCCAGACCTTTGTCCATCACAGATGTGTTTGAATCATGAAGGCTTTGTTTCATATCATATGTCTTGTCCAAGTTGTGATTTTTTGGCCAAAGTCAAGATCACTTCTTGTCCATCGACATCGATTACGAAGCTTTCCAAAGTCAATGGGTTTCGCTTAACTGGAATCATTAAGCTTGTTGTGCCAAAGCCAAGGCTTAGTTGATTCAGAGGAAAAAGGTTAGGAAAATATATTGGATATATTGGCATATATATTGTATATATATTTCGGACTTGGAGGTCCACCTACCGGATCTAGGAATTGGATGAGATCCAATTGATCTTAGAGATCTACCTAGTTAAATATCATACAGCTTGTTGGCCAAAGTCAAGGTTGTGTGTTATTTAACGGGATCCTAGCCCACTAGGAAACTAGGTTTCCCGAGTACTCAACAGAGGGTTAGAGGCTCGCCGAAAAATAGTGGGAGGCTAGTATTGAATTTGCAATTTCGTTCAAATACTTAGCTTTACGCGCTTTCAAAATTATTTCATCAATTAAATTTATTAGTTGGACTAATATTTCATTATTTTTCTTGTAACAGTTAGACTGTACCCATACATCGTTAATCGAATAGTTGGACTATTGCGGTTAAGATGACAGGAAAGTTAAGCATTAGGGATATTGTCATAGGCGATAATGTCTTTAATGGCACAAACTTTCAAGACTGGGATATGAATCTCAGAATTGTTCTGGGATCCGAGAAGTTACTCTACACCATAGAGAGACATCTTGGGCCTAAGCCCCGACCTGATCAGTTGCTTGAGCTAGAGCTTTGGAAGACTCACAGCGATGACAACGCGACTGCTCAATCGTTAATGATTGCTGCTATGACTCCGCAATTCCTTCATCAAAACAATGGATTGGATCCCTATGAGATGATGTCGAAGTTGCATGATCTTCACCGATATAATCTTAGATCGCAAATATATGAGTTGCAGAAGAAGCTCTTCCGCCCTCGCATGTCAGAGGATACGTCTGTTGAGCACCATGTGTCACAGATGATTGCTGACATTGAGCAGCTCGGACAGATGGGCATCGTCTTCGAAGCTGATACTTCAATAGATTTGATCTTACAGTCTCTCCTCGACACTTGGAGTGGCTTCATCATGAACTATAATATGATGAACCAAGAACAAACTCTTGGAGAGTTGATGTCCACACTGCGTGAAGCAGAAAAAGAGCTTCAAAAAGGTAAAAGTGCGAGGCACACTTTTCTTCAACATCTCAGACTCTGAGGGCTTGGCCCAAGGCGACTGGAGGTGTCAAGAAGAAGAAGCATAAGAAGAAGGGCAAGGCCAAATCGTCAAAGGGTTCTGGGAAACCTAAGGACAAATCCCAATATGTATGTCTCCAGTACGGCAAGCGGGGTCACTGAAAGCGTAACTGCCGCGAGTACAAGGCACACATGAAGGAAATCAAAGCGGGCAAGGCACCAGATTCAGGTATGTTTGTTATAGAAATAAAAATGTCTACTACTAGTTTTAAGAATTGGATTTTTGATTCTGGTTGTGGAACTCATATATGTACTGATGCTCAGGATCTGCAGATTAGCAGGAGACTGGCCTCATGAGAGATTGACCTCCGCGTTGGAAATGGGACACAGGTCGCCGTTTTGGCCGTTGGCACTTTTGTTTTGGAACTGCCCTCGGGGCATGTACTTAAACTATCAGACTGTTATTATGTACCTAGTTTGACTAGGAATATTATTTCTGTATCTATGTTAGCCCAATGTGGGTACACTTTTGTATTTAGAAACACTGGGTGTTTTATGTATAAAAATGATATGGAAATTTGCACTGCTGATGTAAATAATGGTCTTTATATTTTGAATATGAATCAATCTCAAACATATAATGTAACAAACAAAAGGCTTAAAGTAAGTAACAAAGATGAAACTTACATGTGGCATTGTCGTCTGGGACACATAAACAAGACACGTATATCCACACTTTCGAAGAGTGGGTACTTGGACGGATTTGATCCAAATTCATATGACGTCTGCGAATCTTGTTTATTAGGCAAGACCTAAATCACCTTTTAGCGGTAAAGGTGCACGTGCCACCGAACTGTTAGCCCTTGTTCATAGTGACGTTTGTGGGCCCATGTCTAGCCAGGCTAGAGGTGGATATGAATACTTCGTAACCTTTACGGATGATGCATCGCGTTATGGTTATGTGTATCTTATGAGACACAAGTCGGAAACCTTTGAGAAATTCAAAGAGTTTCGACACGAACGAAAAACAGACCGGCAAAAGTATTAAGACATTACGGTCGGACCGTGGTGGCGAATACTTGAGCAATGAGTTTCTTGATTACTTGAAAGAATATGGTATTCTTTCACACTGAACTCCTCCCGGAACACCGTAATTAAACGGTGTGTCCGAACGGAGAAACCGAACTTTGTTAGACATTGTAAGGTCTGTGATGAGTCGCACAGAGCTACCTATTTCCTTCTGGGGATATGCATTGAACAGTGCAATACTTATTTTGAATAAGGTTCCGTCAAAGTCTATTCAACAGACTCCGTATGAAATATGGACAGGAAAGAAACTAGGTTTCTCATTCCAGAAGATTTGAGGTTGCTGGGCATACGTCAAACATTTGGAAGGTACCGAACTAGAATCCAAATCAGATAAATGCCTATTTGTAGGATATCCTAGGACCTAGGGAAACCAAAGGATATTACTTCTATCACCCACAAGAGAACAAAGTATTTGTTGCTCTACATGCGGTTTTCCTTGAGAAGGAATTCCTAAATGCAGTGATAAGTGGGAGGAAAGTAGAACTCGATGAAAATCGGAGTGATACTGTTCCTGGCACGAAATCCTTAACGGAACATGAACAGTCCATCAGGATGAGACTGTACCACAATCTTCGAATACACAAGACCGCGTAGGTCGGAGAGAGTCAGAAAACAACCTGAGAGGTATGGGTTTCTGATCTCACCTCATGTGGATATTAATCTTATTGAGGAGACGAGCGGCTACGTATGAGGAAGCGATACAAGGTATCGACTCCGGTTTATGGCAAGATGCCATGAATTCCGAAATGGATTCCATGTACACCAACCAAGTTTGGACACTGGTTGATGCACCAGAAGGCGTAAAGCCTATTGGTTGCAAATGGGTCTTCAAGAGAAAGACCGACATGGATGGCAATTACAAACGTACAAAGCTAGGCTTGTAGCGAAAGGGTATCGTCAACGACATGGTGTCGATTACGACGGAACTTTTTCACCTGTTGCCATGATTAAATCCATTAGGATTATGCTTGCTATTGCTGCATATTTCGATTACGAGATATGGCAGATGGACGTCAAAACCGTTTTCCTTAACGGAAACCTTTTGGAGGATGTTTATATGCAAAAGCCTGACGGTTTTGTCGTACCAAGACTTGCAAACAAGGTTTGTAAGTTAAATCGATCCATTTATGGATTGAAGCAAGCATCGCGTTCTTGGAACCAACGTTTTGATGAGATCATAAAAGAATATGATTTCGTTCAAAACGAGGATGATCATTGTGTATATAAGAAGGTTAGTGGGAGCGCACTGACATTCATTGTCCTTTACGTTGATGATGTATTGCTTATTGGCAATGACATTCCCATGTTAACATCGGTGAAAGCTTGGCTTTCATTAAAATTCTCCATGAATGATCTGGGAGAAGCAGCCTTTATTCTAGGAATAAAGATCTACCGGGATAGATCTAGAAAGCTGTTTGGACTCTCCCAGAGCACGTACATTGACAAATGTTGAAGAGATTCAACATGGATCAGTCAAAGAGGGGACTGTTGCCAGTGTCACATGGCGTCACTCTATCTAAGGACATGTGTCCTAAAACTCAAGATGAGAGAGACAACATGAGTCAGATACCGTTCGCCTCGGCAGTCGGATCGATCATGTATGCCATGATATGTACGCGACCTGATGTCTCGTATGCTTTGAGCATGTGTAGTCGCTATCAGGCCGATCCAGGTGATGGTCACTGGATGGCGGTTAAGAATATCCTTAAATATCTTAGACGAACTAAGGATGCTTTCTTAATCTATGGAGATGGAGAACTTGAGGTAACTGGGTTTACCGATGCAAGTTTCCAAACCGATAAAGACGACTGTAAGTCGCAATCCGGGTACATATTTTGTTTGAATAACGGAGCAGTAAGCTGGAAATCTTCCAAGCAAGAGACTGTTGCCGATTCAACAACAGAAGCAGAGTATATTGCTGCAGCTGAAGCAGCAAAAGAGGCAGTTTGGATCCGTAAATTCCTAATTGGATTAGGAGTAGTTCCGTTAGCAGCTGAGCCCGTTCCATTGTATTGTGACAATAATGGGGCTATAGCGCAGGCTAAGGAACCGCGGTCTCATCAACGATCCAAGCATGTTCTTCGACGTTTCCATCTGATTCGTGAGATCATACATCGTGGCGATGTGAAGATCGAGAAGGTCGCATCAGAGGACAATATTGTAGATCCGCTGACAAAAGCTATTCCTCAGCAAAAGTTTGAGCGACATGTACATAGTTCAGGTATTAGATGCTTGAGTGACTGGCTATAGGCCAAGTAGGAGATTTTTAGACAATATGACCCATGGCGTCACTATTTGTAAAAGACATTGTGGTTTTTGTACAAATTAATTATGTAGCAAAGGAAATTGCATTTTATCATTTTGTAATTTGATTACTTAAATATATAAATGATAAAAGTCCTATGATTAGTTCCGGATTATAAGATATGAGACAGTATCAATCCATAACGGTTTAATCATTAAATATCCCTAGTCGTAGTATTATCGAGACTGGACATCGATAATGCGGAATAATAGACTAGTATTGCACTTGTGCGTGTTATGGAAGCGTAACAGCATAGTTCTCATATATTTAAGTATTGGATACTTATGCAAGTGTGATAGGAGGTTGTGTTTACCGATGGTACGGAAACAGCTTCGCTCTGGATAGACCCCACGGAATCCCATTGGTAGTATGACTATGTGTCTATGGGAATCTGCATCTGGGTAGGTGTATTTTGTCTTAACCTGAGACTTGCATCGCTAATACTTGCGAAAATCAATACGCTTTGGTTTGGTCGTCCAGGACTTTAACAGGTTCTGTGTACGCCTCTTCTGGGTTTATTGAGAATCGTAGTGTATGGGTGTGATGTCAATGGAAGTATCACTTCAGTCATATGGAGATGATGATCACGCAGGATACACTGAACTGGTACTCTAATATTGCAACCATCGGGATAATATGACATGGTCATGATTATCCGATTAAAGAGACTAGTTGCTTGTAATCCGATATATGCTTCGTACGGGGCAGACACTATTCCAGCCCTCAGGCCTTGCATGTGACATCTGATACTGGATCGCAATACGTAATACTACGTATACTACGCCTGACATAGATTATATATTCCTTAAGAATATTTCTGGAGAATTGGGTAGGCACGGTGCTTTGCTAGAAGCCAACCATGTCTCGTAAATTGGTAAAATTAGTACGAGGTACGTACGTGTTCGGATAGTCCACGACCGGATTTACTGCCAACATATCCAGTGATCTCATGGGTCGCTTCCCGAAGATTCACCGATGATGTATGATTCGAACATAATTAATCTAGGATTAATTACGGAGAGATTTTATCTAGGATAATATACTATTTGAAGAGAGAGAACGATTAATTTGGAATTAATAGATAAAATGATATATTCGATATATTAAACGAAATTAGATTTCGACGCGGAATTAAATTAGATTTTAATTCGGGCTAACGAAATGATTTAGAATTAATTCGCGAGCGATGTGAATAGTAATTTTGCTAGGAATTATTTATTATTTAATTAAATTTGGATCGTGTTAATTTATCGGAAATTCGAACGAAAACGACCCGAGCCCGAATGTGTTTGCGGGCCCACTCGCATTTTGAATTAAAGTGCGGCCCACAAGTCACATCGCAAGTTACATCGCCAGTCACTTTAGTAATGGAAGTCAGTCACCTTTTTGTGATTGACAACCATCACTATTCATGAGGGGGTTGTTGTAGGCATTGAATGCCATTTCCCTCCTTTTGCTTTATGCTTTTGGATAAGCATATACCAAAAGTGGTGTAGGATTTTAGTATTATGTTTTTAGAAAACAAAATCAAACAAATACAAAACTCTCTCTCTCTCCCATCTTTGCTCATTGTCGTGAGCTCCCACAAGGACAAGGAAGAATTGTTGTAATTTTTCTTAAGTGTTAGCACACCAAAGGAATCATATCAAGGTGTTAGGGAAACTAATCCCTTAAGCTTGGAATCAAAGATCAAAGCTTGGAGCTTGGATTCAACATTCAAATAGGACCTTGGCCGAATCTTGGAGGACTTCCCAAAGGTAAATTTTTGTGTTCAACGCATCCAACATCCGCTCTTTGTAAGTATGATTCCGCCATACTTAGTTTGTATTCACATGATTTCATTACTTTATATGATCTTGGAATGTCTTAGAGACCAACACTTTGTTGGTGTATATTTCTGCCTTTTTACCTGGGGAATATCTTCGTTCTTTACGTACCTATCATTTCCTCATACATTGGTTTCTTGAAATATCGGTTATTACTTGACTAATACCTTATTTTTGTATCGTTCTAACTTAACAACTTCCTTTCTGACTCTTAACAGCTTCACCTTGTTTCATCTTTGAACTACACCTGAAGATCTCATCTCTTTGATCTTTCTTTACTATTCTTTTACATCAAGTCGTCTTTTATACTTGACTGCATGCTGGAACACCTCTTCTTTATTGTTTCCCATACTATAGTAAATTTATTTTCTCGATCCCATACCATATTATATTTCTGTCAACGCTTACTTAGTATCTTCTCTTATTTGTTGTTGCACCTTGACAAATTCGTTTTCAATCCTTGTGTCAGCTAACCTTTTCATTTACTCTTTTGTTTCGTTCTATAACTGAAACTACTATGGGTTATATCTCTGTTCCTTTATTCAAAAGATATCAGCTCTCCTATTTCCTTGGTTATGTTTAACGTTGTCCTCTTATATTCTTATCGTTGCTTAACTAGTACTTCTCTTCTTTGTTACCTTATCTACTAGCTCATATTTAAAATCTCTTACTTAGGCCATTTCTTCCTTTATTTTTATTCTATTTTATTGATGTTATCAAGAGTTTTATGTTTCGATCAGTTATCACTATACTTATACTTGCTTTTGTAGTATCTCAAAGTTACGTTCCAGGTCCATCTTTGTTACTGATGTCGATCGAGGGTTGGGAGGGTGGGTACTTGTCTTGAGACTCTTTTATTACGGTGATTCAGTGACACCTACTCTTTGCTTGGGACCTCGTGTATACATGTCTATTCTCTTCCTACACTGGGTATTATTGCTAAAACTTATCTGACTTACCTTTTCTAACTTTACTATTGATCATATTCATCAATCAATTCACTCACATCTCATACAAATCCTTCTAGAAGCATTCTCCCTAATAAGTTCCTTATATTGTCTCTTTACCGTTTATGTTGCTTAACTCTCTACGGTTATTAAATTCTTTCTCTGGATACTACTATAATCCCTTTTGATATACCTCATAAGGGACTCATTTTGTTACGAAGGTTCTTTTCTTATCTTAATTCCTTAAACTTCCTACTCCTTTACTCCATTGAAAACTTTATTAACCTTGATTTCTTAAGATATCTCTTACTAAGTTTTCGGTTCAGGGGCTACTCATTACCCTAGTCTTTCCTTCTCACTACCATGAGACTCTGAATAAGTTGTACACCATGTTTCTAAGAATGATTGTTTCCTAGTCTTTTTATACTTTTAAGTCCTTACTTCTTTAAGGGCCACTTAATTCATCGGTGGCTTCCAACTTAACTCAACTTACTGTGGCATTGTGATATTCTATCTCATGCATTTGATCTATATTACATTGTGCTTATCGATTTGGTTGTCTATTTATCTCCCAATCCATCAAATCTGTCAATTGCCCTTCTTCACTATCCTTTCTCTTTACTAGATTCTAAATGAGCATATTCCTTCCATAAGGATCTTCAAATACGTACTTCTGATTTATGCTTAAGTTTGGCAACGCTCTAGCTAGGTATCTATAGGTTTACTAAAATTGAGGATTCTATGAGAAATGGTCATAGTACATTCTTTAGGGACGTAATTGACTACCCCATGTCTTGGGATCCTACTGTATTTCCTCATCACCTCATGCATCTGCTCTTCTATTCACATACCCTTTTCTTTGCTTTATGTCTTTCTGCTGTGGCTAGTGGTTTTTCGTTCTCCTAACTGCTTCCTTAGGTCTTTGATCTCATTTCGTACTTCAAATCTCAACTTTGGCACTTTGTTCTACTGGTTATACTGATATTTTTATCACTTTTTAAATATCTTAGTTCCCTGGGGTCTATTTCTTTATACTTCCACAAATTTCTTCTAACTTGGGCTGGCCTATGGATTCTATTGCGTTTGGTTTATCTATGGACTCCCACTAGTCTTGCAACCCTCGCTCTGATTTGCTTTAATTCTTTGGGTTATCCTAGGTTCTCTTCTTTACATCATCGAAACTTCCTTAATTCTTCTTCTAGGTGGTCTGCCATTCAAGGTCCTCCATTTCTTAAGATAAAATCTTGTTGGGTTTCTTACAGTTGTCTATATCTATGCAGGTAGGAACGGTTTATATCTCGTCGGTTCTTTTCTTTATGTTTCAATGGGTTTCAAGATCATTGTTCTAATACTCTTTTTCCTAGTAGAGTTTACTGCTCATGTATGGTAGGTATTAGATAAGCTCTGTCAGGACAACTTGTTTAACTGGTTATGATGGAATGGTGAGGATCTGGCTAGGTCGGGGCCTTTAGATTCCTTGATTATGACAACTAGTCATTTTCCTGTTTTTATTCTCTGATTGGTCTTAGGCTTCCTATTTTCTGCTCACTGTCTCTCACGATATCTCTCTGATTGGCTTATGGTCTAGGTTTGGGGATTCAGTATCTCTACATTATCATGGCCTCACATCTATTAGAACCTCTATAATTATACCTAATTTCTTGCTTCGACTGCCTTATAGCTTTCTTGGTTATTTGGGGAACTGGTTATCCACACGGAATACTCAAGGTTTATTGGATCAACTTGGAAAAGTTTTCCGAGGAGGAAATGAATCATGAATGAAGGAAAACAATTTTGCTTAGATATACTCGGTATTCATTTATGGTCTAGTCCTGTCCCACTTTTCTTTACTACAGGCTCTGGTATTTTCCTTTATTACTTAACGTCGTGTCTCTAATTCTTGTTACTACAGATTTCGGCATTTCTTATATGTTTCCATTCCTCTATCTTTATTTTCTTCCTATTACTTAGATATATGCCTTCAGTATCTTATTCTGCTTCCTAAATTTTTCTTTATCTTCCTATTTCCTAGGTGGGTACTCATGAGAATTTACTATCTATAGGAAGTACTTGAAGACTAGTAGTTCGGCTTGAAAGAATGTTCTGAGGAGGGAAGATATTTTACATCTTATAGGCACTTTATTACTTGTTTGGGCTTTTCCATTCTCTTTCTATTATCCTAGGTAGATATCCTTAAAATTTCACCACCTTATTCCATCTCTTTACTATTCTCTGCTACTTATACTCTTATGCATCCTTCTATACTTTCTTATAGCTTTCCTTTCTCACTTCCTTGATAACATTAAAATCCTACTGTCTGGTTTCATAGCCTGTTTGTTCTTCCGAGGGTAGGCTAAAATAACTTCGAGAAGATTCCTAATTTTAAATCTAGAGCATGATTATTTTTGTAAATAATACTATTTGATTAGTTTAGGAAGGCTCACTAACCTGTCCATATATCTTTGAGGACATACTCGAGGATCGGATACTGGAGAGGTAGTGCCCCGCATACTAGTATCCCGGACATACTAAGTATACAAGACCCCAACACTCTACCCACTGCAGTCACTGACTCCCTAAACTTGGCTCTGATACCATCTTTGTAACATCCCCGATCCTGGAGATGTTGCCAGCAGGGGATAGGCCGTACTAACCCCATAAGCCTCTAACTCTCTAAATATGAACATATACTAATGTACTTTTTGTATAAAATAAGGGACCGTAGCCCAAACAAACTTAATATACAAACTCATCATCTGTAAATGAAAGCTTAATAATACACTCAAATCATGACCTTTTATCTGACTCTAATTGGACTCTCTTTCTAACTGGTCTTTCACTCTTACCGACTTAGACTGAACTTATACTCTGACTGGTGGACTCAGACCCACTAGTGACTGCCATCAGTATCCGTCCTCTCGAGCTCGTCCTCCTGGAATACCTGTAAAACAAATATTGGGAGTGGGGGGGGTTAGATCGCTATACGATCTAAGTGAGTGGACTAATGATTTAAAAAGAACTAATATAAAAACTATCGGTTCTGAAACCAAGTTCCAGAAATCTCTTATATGAAAACTCTTTTATGAAAACTTAGTCTAAAATCTCTTTATAAAACTTGTCTTTCTGAAAACAGCTTTGAAACTCTGGTTTCTGGAAACTGTTTCTAAAATCTAGTTTCTGAAAACTATTTTCTGAAAATCTAAAAACTGTAGCTGATCTGTATCTGAAAACATTGACTCATGAAGGCTGTTATGTATCGCTGTCCCCCATACGCCTAACTGTAGCTAGCAGTGTAAATCCATGACTTTGGGGCATTACGTATCGCCGTCCCCCAAAGCATGACACTACTGTCTCTGAAACTAGTGGTCTTGGGGTGTTACGTATCGTCGTCCCCCAAGCCACAAACTAGAACTGGGTGTGGATCTATGCTACCACCCAAGCTCTGAAACTAGGGTCTAGGGGCGTTACGTATCGCCGTCCTCCTAGCCCTGCTCTAGGATCTGGGGGCGTTACGTATCGTCGTCTCCCCAGTCCTCTACATGTGCACATGTCATCTGTCTGTCAATTCCATCTCTGTCAAGTTACATACTGGGGTGAGTTTTTCCCTCATGCCCTGAAAAATATAAAACTCAAGTTTGAAAAATATTTTTTTTCTAAATCACTATTATCTGAAAACAACTATAAATAAATAATGGCTAACGCCCTATGTGCTGGAAAAAGTAAGTCTGATTTCAAAAAAACTTAATAAAATCAATTTACGAAAAAGGTCCACTCGCAGTATTGGAATCTGGTTGGCGCTGGATCCCTTGTCGAATGAGATTGCGGTTCCTGTGGATAATCTCATTCATTGTAGTTTCCTTCACCCTCCAAGCCTCCTAAGGTTTCCAATCTCTTCTCTATTTCTTTTCTTCCTCTTCTTCTTCTTTTCTTCTATTCTTCTTATTCTTCTTTTCTTCTTCTTTTTTTCTCTCTCTTATTCTTCACGTTTTTTCCTTTTTTTTATTTCCAAAATTTTGAGATTTGTGAATAGTGAGATCTTTATATAGTGGGGGGTTTATGATATTTGGAAAGTTGGGGAAAAGAGTAGAAGAGTGTAGAAAGTTTGAGATTTTTGCATTTGGGTCCGAAATCACTATTCTTACAAATTTTGACTTACATGTTTTACCTATTTCTGGTCCGAATTTGGAAAAATATTCAACGCAAAAGTCGTAGATCTCGATCTCAGATTTCCGACGATATAAAATTCATAAAAATCTGAGTTCATACAAAATCGTTACGCCCCAAATACCACGGACTGTCCAAAAGGAAAATTGTACAGTCTCGTCCCGAGACTTTGAGGTATTTATCAATTGTCCCCAAAGTCATTCCACGAGTATATTAAGTCTCAACATAATTTATTTTATGTGTCTTCGTCCCGTACGTAGCAGTACAGTTGTACAGTAGTAAAAACTATTGATCGTTACAGTGTGACTCTATTTTAGATACTTTTACTTTTATTAGTTATTATACTGACATCACAAATTATGAATGTGATCAATTTCTTATTCTTACTTCATATATTTCTTTTGTTAAATTGATTTGAACATGAAAAGATTTTTTAGATTACTACGGAGAATCCTGAATTACACAATTTTATTTATTTTTATATTTGAAGTAAACGATGAGAATAATTTTTTTTAGATGGCTACCTGTGTCTAAATTTTAGAAGCGATTGAGACTAATTTTTTTTTTATAATTTCAACTTATTAATTTAATTTAATAAATTAATTTTATAATATATTATAATTAAGAAATCTATTATAATATAAAACATAATCTAATATTAAAATAAGAAATATATTAATTTAATACGTGGTAGCTAATTTTTATAATTAATTTTTTATTATTAAATTATAAAATTAAAATATCTCTAATTTATTTTTAAATTGTAAAATTAAAATTATTAAAATAAAAAACATATTACAATATAAAAATAGAATCTCCTATTTATTATAAAATTTAAAAATTAAAATACATCCATAATTATTTTTTATTATTAAATTGTAAAAATAAAATAAGAAACATGTGTGTGTATATATATAACTTATTTCTACTCCCTCAAAGTGCCTGATACGGATTACGATGACATGAATTTTTGAAATTGAACCCTTGTATATTTCATCCAGTTGAGTTGGTCTTGAACGCCTGATACGGATTACGATGACATACATTTTTGAAATTGATTTGTTTATAACAAAAGAGTTTTTATGAAATATTTTCAAGATAATTTTATAGTAGTCATTTGATGTTCTCCGTATTAATGATGTATGTGATTGTTTGTGTTCAGCCTATGATTGAACAAGGGAAATGGGTAGTTCCTGCTATTAATTGATAGATAATAAGGGGTGGATTGATTATTGATGAGTATCCCTTCCTATGTCTGACGATGTATATAGTTGGCTTCAATATATTTGGATATGTATATATGTAGGTGTTGGTATTGGAAGCGTTTGCAGATGTGTACAATGGTTAAAGATTTGAAGTTCAATATAGGTTATGTTTATGAAAGATCGCAAAGGTATGTATATGTATACAATGTTTGGATCTATGCTACCCTTTAAGCTCCGAATCCAGTATCTACAGACATCTGCCATCCATATTCCTGAACTAGGATCTGGGGGCGTTACGTATCACCGTCCCCCCAGTCATCTACATGTGCACATGTCATCCGTCAATTCCATGTCTGTATCAAATTACATACTGAGGTGGGGTTTCCTTTATGCCCCGAAAATCATAAATCTCAAGCTTTTGAAAACATCTATTTCTAAAACATTTCTCGGAACATGCTTAATTATAATATAATGAATTCTCTGAGTGTGATAGGATGATTAAGATCGTCATGCCGAGACTCACGTTCTACCTGATCAATTGGATTTTCATCTCAGTTGGGTGGGTTTTCATTTTAATTATTAGTTATTTTAACTGACGGTGAAAGTGATGTAAACTCTTTATTAATCTACCACTAGATGATTGAGACCAATGTCTCATGCAACCTAAATGCAGACTATATGCTAAAATTTAAATATGCAAATGCAATACTTACAAAAGGAAGAAATAATAAACAAGTGAAATAAAGGAAAAATTAAAGTTAAAATAAATGACAAAAAGAATACAAATGTAGTGATTAAAAAAATGAGATGTAGAAAATACAAAAAAAAATTCAAACAAAAAAATATAAGGATGTTAAATTATTATTCTATTATTAAATTATATTCCCAGGCAATGGCGCCAAAAACTTGACACGCTCACAAAATGGTTCTTTTACTCTTAAGTATAAGAGTGTCGAAGTAATAAAATAACCCGTTAAGTCTAGGGTCGATCTACAGAAAATAGATTTAATAAAATTAAAATAATAATTTGAGTGAAAATAAAAAGACTGAATTATTTGAAATGATTGATAATTTTTAAATTGTACTGCAATAATAAAGTAAATGTTGGGGCTATAGGATCCACTTTTATTATTTCAAATTAGAAATCTTACTTTTTATAATATATAAATTGTCATTATTACCTAATTAATTTATTTTAGCAATTAATTATGTCAAAATATATAAAACCAATCATAAATACAGTGATAACATTTGTCTATAATAAGTCCAAAATAAAACCAACCATATAAGCGGTAACAAAATTTATAAATAATTAATCCAGATTTAAATTAAATATTAGTCTTTAGATGATAATTTATATATTATAATATAAGTGAGAGTAATCTATATTCTCATATTAAGAACTTCACCATTTATCGCAGCATGATGAAATTAGCTACTCATGATTTGAATAAAAACACACATAATTTTATTACTGAAAGAAAAAAAATTACAAGAAAGCTAAAAAAATAAAACACACAAGAGCTGGAATTAGAGATGGCAATTTCACCCACAAACCAGTAAAAACCCACCCGCAATGGGTATGATTTGGTAAATACTTAAGCGGGTTTGCTTCAAGTTTGGTAATTTAAAACAAATCCCGCTGTGGGTTTGGTGCGAGTTTGGTAACTAAGCAAAATCAACGGATACCCACCGCGGGTATCCGCTATCCGCAAGCTTAATTTTTTATTTTATTTTATATCTTTAGGGCAAAAAAATCCCTCATATAAAAGGACTCACTAACTTACAATTTTTGAATTGCTCTCTCTTAATATTTTTGAATTACTTTTAGTCATGATTCAATAATTTTGATGATATGAATTTAACATAATGAAATATATTCAGCTAGTGATTCATGTATTTAATTGTGATAATATGAATTTGACATTATGTTATAAATATTTTAAACTTTTATTTATGTGTCCTAATTTGTAAACTATCAAATACATTTTTTTTTTATATGTTATGAAAAATTATCAATATTTAATTAAAATATTTTATTATTAAGAGCATAAAGGAATTCAATATTTTAAAAACCCGGAAAAAATCCGCTGGATACTAGTGCGGATTTGGTAATTTATTTTTATATGCGGGTGCGGGTTTGGTAATGAAAATTAAAACCTGCAACGGGTATGGTGCGGGTTTGGTAATTTATTTACATATGTGGGTGCGGGTTTGGTAATGGCAAACCCACACCAAACCCTACCCACTGCCATCCATAGCTGGAATTCCATAAATTTTCAGAGAAAACTATGGACTCACGGACTAAGGAAACTAAGGTGCTCGCAGCTCCCTTGCAAATTGCAAACACATCTTGCAATTTGCAAGCTTGCAATTGCTTTCCACCGAAAGATGAAACGCAATTGATAGAAATTTATTTATTTATTTTTATTTAATTAATAAATTAATATATTATAATAATATATATTATACATATATTGTAACACCCCGGTAATTCCAACAACTACTACGTTATAGGAGGTATAGTACATGATATAATCATGTTCAAGCATGTATGTGCTCATGAAATAACTTTTGGAAATTCGGAAAATTCCTCTCAGTTCCGAAACGAAATTTGTTCGATGTTCCACTCCGAACAGCCCTTAGTATTTGGGTCATAACTTCTTCATACGATCTTCAATTTTTATGAACCTTATATCGTTAGAAATCTAAAACTGAGACCTACAACTGTCGTGTTGGATATATTTCCAAATTCGAATCAGGAACAAGTCAAGAATCGTGATTTTTGTGGCTGCTACAGTGGAATTCGAGAATAGCCTAAATTGGGTGATGTGGCACAATCCTAGCTACCCATTTCATTAAAAAAATCAGCCATTTACCCTATAAAAAAAGACACTATTCACTCATCTTATTTTGGAAGCAAAAACGTGAGCCATGATTAAAGATGGGAGCTCTCAATTTTTCTTGAATCTCATAGAAATTTTAGAGAAAGGGTGATGAATTCTCAAGTTGTCTTGGTCAAGTAAGCTTCTAACTCCCTTTCATTTCATTATTTTTTAGTTTTAGACAAAGAAACCAAAGTCCCAAATTCGCACCTTGGATACCCTAGGAATTAGATTTATTTAATTGGCTTTGAATGTGTTATTAGTGTGCATTTTGAGAAGTGTCTTGATAGTATTAGCATGAAATTAAGCCATTGTGTGTATGCATGTGGTGGGGGATTATACTTTGAGATTTAATGGTATATAAGTGGTTGGAGGTTGAAATCATTTCTAGTATATCAATGTTTATGTTTTGAGAAGTGCATATGTGAAGGGTCAGTATGATAGTGTGGATTGTTTTGAGCATTGTCATTGAAGAGTTGGTGTTAGGCCCTGAAATCGAGGAAGCGTCGCAACGCTCAACACCCAACGTTGCGACGTGTAACAAGAAGAGGCTCTCTACCTCCGGTATAAACATGTGGGCGTCGCGATGCGTAGCGTTTGGTGTCGCGACATAAAATAAGAAATGCTCTCTGCCTGGGTCTGTTTGTATGGGCGTTGCGACGCGCAAGACTTGGCGTCGCGACACATGATAGGAACAATTTCATTTCATTTCACTTTCAACTTAGGATGTTAGAGGCCACCATAAGGGTCTCGTATCGGCACATGTACACACATTACATCATGACACGAGCATGATACGCCATGTAGTGATAATAATTAGATGAATTGAGAAGCTTAGCCTAGTTTCGAAGCATAATTCACGACTTATTTTCTAAAAATATTTATCAATTATAGATCATCGTAGGAACTGTAATTTCCTTCAGCGAAGTAAAGTAATGCCAACCAGATTCTAAATCAATAAGTGGATGTTTTATTTTCAAAGTTGTATTTAATTATATGTCCTTGAATTGAGACTTACTTTTGAGCACATAGGGCGTTAGCCAAACATACTTTCAATTATGATTTTGATTAAGAATGTTTTGAGAAAGCTTTGAGTTTAACAACATGATTTTGTGACTTTTGAGGTTGGGAAAAAAAAACCCATCTAGAGATTTTTGGAATTGACGGACATGGATTTGATTTTTGGAAGCATGAGGGAAAAACCCACCTCAGATGTAACTTATAGAATTGATGGATATAACATGTGCACGTGTAGAGCAGTACTAGGGGGACGGCAATACGTAACACCCCCTAGATCCTAGATTCAGGGTTAGGGGAAGGCGAGATGTAACGCCCATATACCATAGATTCAGGGTCAATATGATAGCATGGATCAGCACACCTGGCTCTAGTTCAGTGACTTGGCGGACGGCGAGACGTAATGCCCCAAGACCACTAGTTTAGGCGTATGAGGGACAGTGAGATGTAATGTCCCAATGCGTCAAATTTTCTATAGATTTTCAGAGACATATTTTTCCAAGATAAGATTTTCAAAGATATGATTTTCAAGATGATAAATTTTCGAAAGAGTTTTCAAGAGAATGCAGAGTTTTACAGATAGAAAGAATTTCCAGAAAAGTAGTATAGAAAGCAATTTGTTTTCAGATAAGAAAAGAGTTTTCAGAAAAAGAAAGTTTCCTTGAAAGGATTTCAGTTTTAAAACAATGATTTTCATAAAGTATTTCGGTTTCGTTTTTAAACTGTCCACTCACTAGATCATTCAACGATCTAACCCCCCCCCCCCCCCAACTCCCAATTTTTCTGTTTTACAGGTTACCGGAGGACGAGCTTGAAAGGATGAATACTGATGGCAGTCACTAGGGTGTTTGGGTCCACCAGGTCCAGTCAGAGTCAAAGTAAAGTCAAGTACCATATATTTGTACTGTAAAGTTGTGTTAAAAGTACTCATGAACACAGTTATAAAGAGAATTAATGTTGAGTTTACAGTTATTTGTATTTTTTTGCATTCTATGTCATTGATTTGGGCAATGGTCTCATGTATGAGTTATGTTTGAGATAGAGTAGTAGTATTGTCCATAGTCAGAAAGTCAGAGGCTTGGGGATAGGACAACCTATTCCCTACCGGTAGCATCTCCGAAAGGGGATGTTACATATACATATACATAATCTACCTATACATAATACATATATACATATACGACATAATAGATATATAATATATACACAGACAAATATCAAATCTATACATATAGACATATATATATGTATGATGTAAATGTGATAATATAATAATAATAATAATAATAATAATAATACTAATAATAATAAAATATTTGTGGGTAAATACATCATAAGCTCATTTTTTCGCTAATCTAAACACGGTGAATATTTTTCAGTCCGATTTGAATTTATCTGTCATGCCCTTTTTAGGTTTTCAGGGTCCTGGAATTCAGATCTCATATCCATTTTTCCTGTTAAGCTTCCGAAGCAGTATTTTACCTACACGATAAATACAAATCATAATAAAATATAAATATAATTATTATTTAACAAATGTGCAAAATTAAGGGGATTAATTAAGGAGATTAATTAAATTATAAGTGTACAATGATTAGTTTCTTTTTTACTAAGTATCAATAGGCATAATTCTTCCATACAACCCATGGTTGGTTTTTATTGGATAATAACTAAATATAACTGAATCCTAATTATGTATTAAGTATTATTTAAACATTCGTATAGAAGATTGTGAACAGTTCAGTACAGGTACGATCTAAATTATTTATTTGGTTATTTTTCAATTTTAATACCCTAATGATTTTATAAAATTGTTATATGGATGATGTTGTTGTAGAATTTTATTATTTATAGACTGATCACCTGTTAGGCAGAAAAAGTATAGGCTTTTTTATTTAAGCTTTGTAATGAATGTGGTCTTCAATTTATGAGCGGAATTTTGATATTGCCAATGGTGCAAGTAAACGGATGAAATGATGGAGCAGACTCCTTGTTCTTTTTTGAATTTTGATAAATGCTATGATGCTCCTCATACACGTTACGTCCTGAACACACCATTTTATTTCTATTTATACTTCCGAGAAACGATGAAAACAATTTTTTTTTTAGATGGCTACCTGTGTCTAAATTATAGAAGAGATTGAGACTCTTTTTTTTTTTTTTTAATTTAAAACAATTAATTTAATTTAATTTAATTTAATTATTGTAATATTGTATTTATATCTCAAGAAAACATATTATAATATAAAACATAATCTACTATTAAAATAAGAAACATATTAATTAAACGTGACAGCTAATTTTCTAATATAATTTTATTTTTATTATAAATTATAAAATTAAAATATGTCTAATTTATTTTAAAATTTTAAAATTAAATTAAATTATTAAAATAAGAAAATATTACAATATAAAATAGAATCTCTTATTTATTATAAAATTGAAAAATTAAAATACATCTACAATTCTTTTTTATTATTATTATTACAAAATTAAATAAAACAAACCACATATATTCTATATGTGTGTAATTATTAACTAATATTTCTACTCCCCTCACGCGCCACATCCAACATGGCCACCACCTAAAAAAAGCTGTTATTTACTGCTCCTTTCCCTTCTTTTTAAAAAAGATAAAAAAAAATCATAAAATCCTGGAAAATGATAAAATAAGAAATAAAATTAGATAAGATGGCATAAAATAATAAACCTATTAAAATAAGAAACATAATTTTTTTATATTAAATTAAAATAGGTAATATAATTTTTTATTTGTATATGAAAAAACGTGACACCACTTAAGAACTTTATAATTTATTTAATTTAAATCTATCTTTTTAAAATAAGAAGTCTTAAAATAAGAAATCCATTAAAATAAGAAATATTTTTTTTTTTTTTTGGTTTCGTATATTGAAAAAACTTAATTAAGGAAAAAAAAAAATCATTAACTCATGCTTAGATTTTGATTTATGTAAAATTGAAATAAAAAACTATTTATCTAAAAAAATTTAAATTAAACATTCTATTAAAAATAAATTAAATTAAATAACTTAATTAATACAAAAATAAAAAACATAATCATATATATAGATTAAAACAGTCCCTCCATCTTCTCAACCGAACACCATAAAATCAAAATGATAATTGTCTCTAGGGAAATTATCATTTTCTCACCTTATAAATAACGTAAATACCGTTTACCATGAAAATTTTAAATCTGTTCTCTTTTCTACCTACAGTTTGAAAATTTTTCACTTTTCCAAGTGATAAATGGAAAAGTGCAAAAATTATCCATTTAATTTAAGAAAAATTATTTGTTTTCTACCTCATAAAAGTGGAAACGTAAACACCTTTGAAAGTTCAGGTGAAAAAGAAAACAATTTCAAAGTTTTCATAATAAATTATACTTACGCTATTTATCAAGCGGAAAAATGATAATTTCCTTTGTCTCTATTCCTTCTCTTCAATTATTGTAGTCCATCAAGTATTAATAAAATAAATATAAATATTCTTCTTGAAATGTAGAAGTCATGGTCATATAAATATTTTCATTTTTCATTTTATTGTTTATTTATCTTCCGATAGAATGTGTGACTCTATTTTAGATACTCTTACTTTTATTAATTATTATACTAACATCACAAATTATGAATGTGATCAATTTCTTATTCTCAGTTCATATATTTCTTTTGTTAATTTAATTTTTTAACTTTTTGTTAGATTGTCTGGATGTGTTAACATAAGAAAACCTACTCAAATAAGAAAAGCTATCAAACCTTAACACTAATATCCATCTAAAATAATCCAAAAAAAAAATACCTAGCGAAATTATTATCATAATTTTAATATAACATAATATATATATAATATATATATATATATATATATATATATATATAATATATATAAACAATTAATATTGTTTGTTTGCACAAAGCATGTGCTTCATACTAGTTTTAATAATTTTTAGAATTGAATGAATGCGACTGTCCTCACACTTAAAAGGAATATTGAACTGCATAAAATGATTGTTGTCTATTTTATATTGATAGAAGTTACAAGATATACTGCTGTAGTGATAAGTAAAATACAAAGATAACTGTATGCATTGGATAGCTATTGATGAGAGGTTTAGTTAATCCTTTTCAGGAGGTTGAGTATTAGTTGGCTTATCCTTATCGCTTACACAGCCTCGCAAGATAGGCGTGCCATCAAGAACGCAAAATTTGGTCCGAAGTAGCTGGAATCTTCTGCTGGTCAGTAGCTTCATCAGAGAGTCTGCAAGCGGATCATTTGCATGTACATGGGAGACACGTAGTATACCATTTGCAACTTTATCGCGGACAAAATGGAAGTCAAAATGGAGAATAAGTAAGTAGCACCAACATTGTCATAATATATAATAGAAGTAGGAAAACATATACCCAGTTCAAGGAGTAGGTTTCGGGCCCAGCACAGCTCGAAAATTGTAGCAGCAATGGCGTGGAACTCAACTTCTGTTGACGATCTTGCCACTATCTGTTGACGGCGGATTTTGGTCTCAGGGTAATACGGGAATATCACCTCTGAGGGAACCCTCCTTCAACTGTGAATTTGTTTGGTTATAGGGAACCAAAAGCAAACTTAGCGGAAAAAAGAAAAAAATACGCCAATCAGACAAGGTGATTTAACGTGGTTCGGTGGATTTTGGATCCGACCTACGTCCACGGACAAGAACAGGGTGGTACTTTTTTATTTACTCAAATACACCTCTCAGACTTCTCCTTTGCTCTTACAAATTGGAACTTTAATCCCTCACTCTTGTGATGATTTTTAGATCCTTTCAACTTGTTTTTCTACACTCACTCTACCCTCCTATTTATAATGGTGAAGAAACCAGATTCCTATTTGTACAAGAATTCCCAATTGGAGATGGTCTCCTTTTCCTATCAGGATTCCTAGTCAAAAACTATTCCTTTTCCCATAAGGATTCCTAATCAAAACTACATTTACTTCCTTTATCCTATTAGGATATTAAGTATTACTTTACCCCATTAAAGTAGGACAATTATCCCTTTTCTGCAAGAATAGGATGATTTATCTTCCTGAGCACGCCTCGTCATGTGCTCGGTCTTCATGTGGTCGGTCATGATAGTCCTTTGAACTGAGAGTGTTTCTGCCGGTCTTATAGTGCTCGGCCATCCGAACCAAAGTGCTCGGCCATTTAGTATAAAGTGCTCGGCCTCTTACCGTCAAGTTGTCGGGTCGGCTTTAACGGTCTCGATCAATGGAGTTACCCCTTTTACCCCTGTCGTGTTGTTTAAATAACATAGTGCCCGAAAAACACCATCAACATCTGTCCCCTAGTTCTCGGTAACAACGAGTTTGTGAGTTGATGCCGGGAACTATAAAAAAGATGGTGTGCTGATCGCCTTGCTGGTGGTCGCTCCAGAAATCACCGAGAAATTGTTTTTGCCATCAACTAAGTCTTCTGTTTCTATCTTCATATCCTCGATTTATTGGAGATGCTGACTCTATTCAGAATGATTCTCCACCTCAAAGCAAATTGCTTACTTGGGTCGTTCCATCAGGAGATGAAGTTCCTCTTTTTGTCCAAACTAAAAATGACTCATCCTCTGTAATATATGTACCAGAGATTTGGGGGTCCTGACCCCTGACTGATCCAATCTCGATTGTGAGGAAGAAATTTTGCCTCTGAGCTAACGATGATGTGCTCGGTGGCATGTGATCCGGTCTCGAGCTGTGAGAGATGCTCGGGCCTGGGGGAACGTTACGTCCCCAGTCCGAAGGACTGACTCGGTGGGACGCAACCCGACCCCGAGCTGAGAACGACACTTGGACCTGAGGGAATGTTACGTCCCCAGTCCGAAGGGCTGACTCGGGGGACGTACCCCGACCCCGAGCTGTGAAAGGCACTTGGACCTGAGGGATGTTACGTCCCCAGTCCGAAGGGCTGACTCGGGGGACGTACCCCGACCCCGAGCTATGAAAGGCACTTGGACCTGGGGAAATGTTACGTCCCCAGTCCGAAGGGCTGACTCGGTGGGACGTACCCCGACCCCAAGCTGAGAAAGGTACTTGGACCTGGGGGAATGTTACGTCCCCAGTCCGAAGGACTGACTCGGTGGGACGCAACCCGACCCCGAGCTGAGAACGACACTTGGACCTGGGGGAATGTTACGTCCCCAGTCCGAAGGGCTGACTCGGTGGGACGTACCCCGACCCCGAGCTGAGAAAGGTACTTGGACCTGGGGGAATGTTACGTCCCCAGTCCGAAGGACTGACTCGGTGGGACGCAACCCGACCCCGAGCTGAGAACGACACTTGGACCTGGGGGAATGTTACGTCCCCAGTCCGAAGGGCTGACTCGGTGGGACGTACCCCGACCCCGAGCTGAGAAAGGCACTTGGACCTGGGGGAATGTTACGTCCCCAGTCCGAAGGGCTGACTCGGTGGGACGTAACCCGACCCCGAGCTGAAAGAGGTACTTGGCTCTGGGGGAATGTCACGTCCCCAGTCCAAAGGCAGACTCGGTGGGGCATCGCCCGACCCCGAGCTGTAAAAATTACTTGGTCCTGGGGGAATGTTACGTCCCCAGTCCAAAGGCAGACTCGGTGGGACATCGCCCGACCCCGAGCTGTAACAAACATCGATCTTGACGGTACAAGAGCAGACCCGATTCGGAAAGAAACATCGATCTCGGCGGTACAAGAGCAGACCCGAGTCGGAAAGAAAGTATCGGTATCGGCGGTACAAGAGCAGACCCGAGCCGTAAGGAAACATCGGTCTCGGCGGTACAAGAGCAGACCCGAGCCGGAAAGAAAAACATCGATCTCGGCGGTACAAGAGCAGACCCGAGTCGAAAAGAAATATCGGTCTCGGCGGGGTACAAGAGCAGACCGAGCCGTAAGGAAACATCGGTCTCGGCGGTACAAGAGCAGACCCGAGCCGGAATAAAACATCGATCTCGGCGGTACAAGAGCAGACCGAGTCGGAAAGAAACATCGGTCTCGGCGGTACAAGAGCAGACCCGAGCCGGAAAGAGACATCGATCTCGGCGGTACAAGAGCAGACCCGAGTCGAAAAGAAATATCGGTCTCGGCGGTACAAGAGCAGGCCCGAGCCGTAAGGAAAACGGTCTCAGCGGTACAAGAGCAGACCCGAGCCGGAATAAAACATCGATCTCGCGGTACAAGAGCAGACCCGAGTGGGGGAAAGAAACATCGGTCTCGGCGGTACAAGAGCAGACCCGAGCCGTAAAACATATATCAACAAAACGGACTCGGCGGTACACAAGAGCAGACCCGAGCCGTAAAACAAATATCAATAAAACGGACTCGGCGGTACAAGAGCAGACCCGAGCCGTAAAAAGATATCAAAACCATTGTGTGGGCCATAACAAACAAGCAAAATAAATGTCAGCTTAAGACATAAGAGTTTTTACTCACATTTTTGGGATCCGTTGTCTTTCTTGCAACTCTACAAGGGTCACTACAAGTAAGGCTCTTCTTAATACGTTCTCTCTTCATCTCAGCATTCCACGCATCCGACCGGATGACTTTCGCTATCACTTGGTCGACCTAAAAAACCGAATGGTCTATGTACACACCGAGATAGCCTTCTTTTACCAAGTCTTCCACCTGCTCCTGCAGGTCTCTGCGCCCGTCCGTTGCATGTCCTCTGGAGTTGTGGTGTATGCAATAAGCCTTTTGGTTCCTCTTGTCCGGGGAAAATCTTCTTTGGTCGGGTTCTACTAAGAGGCCTTTCCCTTGGATCTCCACGACAATTTATCCCAGTGGTTTATTTAGAGGAATGTATGCATTTTCCCCGACCACATGGTTTACTTGGGTCGGCGCCCTTCTCTATTGGTTGTCACGGTGCAGTGGTTTGAACTCCTTGTGCTTCGGGGGTGGTTTCTGGGTTCTCTTTCTATACGGCGGGGGGCGCCCTCCCTTGTGGTTCTTTCTCTGATGGTGTTCCCTTATCGGGATATTTTCTCCTGGTTCTCCAATAAAACGAATTTTCGGGCCACCTCCAGGGCAGTGGCGTAGTCCGGGTTGTCTTGGATCCTTAGATGGGTCCATAGTCTTCCGACCCTCAAGGCTCCTTTCAAGCTTTCCAGGGCCTCGGGGGGGATTCATACCCTCCGACTTCGAGTACCATATTATGGTACCTTTCAATAAATATCTTCAGAGGCTCATCGTCTCCTTGCTTCATAAGTCTTAGTTCTCCAATTGTCTTTCTGGGGACACAAGCCCCCTTGAAGTGTCGTATGAATGACTTTCTCAGTTGTGCGAAGCTGCTGATGCTTCTTGGGGCTAGGCTTCTATACCATAGGATGGCCGGTCCGGCTAGAGTTAAAGGGGAACACTTTGCAAATGGCGTCCCCTGTTACCCCTTGTACCTCCATTAGTAGGACGAAGTCTTCGATGTGGGTTTTGGGATCGGTACGGCCCTTGTATGGTGTCATGGTCGGCATGCTGAATCTTTTTGGGAATTTCTCCGATTTTATTTCCTCCGTGAGGGGGACTCATCTTTGATGTCCTGGACATCTCCCTGTTTGTTTTGGGTATACTCCCATTTGACCAGCTCATCCCGTAACCAAGATTTCATGCTACTGTCTTTGATTCCATGTCGCCCCTTGTGGTTTCTTTTCTTTCTGCTACCTCGGGAGTGGCGCTTCTCAGGGTCGGTGTCATCCCGCACTTCTTTGGTATGTTCTTTTCCTCTCCTCCGGGTACTGTGAAGGTTATCGTAGGAGGGATCTGGTGATGATTTGTCATCTTCCTCTTCCCATGTGTCCTCGGTTTGGGAATCCCTTTGTACTACCACGGATCTAACCCTGTAGGGTTCCCTCCTTTGAGGTCTGTCGTCTTCGCTTGTATCAACAATTCTCTTTCCTTCCGCTATCTCACTCCTTCGCCGGCTAGTCCCGGCCTCGAATTTTCCGTCGCGTGCTCCTTCCATCCTTTCCAACCGGTCTACTATGGTTTTTAGTAGAGTTTGGTTTTCCTCCCTTTCCTTCCTAAGGTTTTCCTCGATCTTTTCCATCCAGTCTGCAGTCGAGCTCCCTGATGATTGTTGGTTTCCGCCTTCCGCCATTTGTCTTATTACGCGAGTTGCTTTTCGTAGAGTTCCCCACAGACGGCGCCAACTGTTGACGGCTGATTTTGGTCTCAGGGTAATACGGGAATATCACCTCTGAGGGAACCCTCCTTCAACTGTGAATTTGTTTGGTTATAGGGAACCAAAAGCAAACTTAGCGGAAAACAAGAAAATACGCCAATCAGACAAGGTGATTTAACGTGGTTCGGTGGATTTTGGATCCGACCTACGTCCACGGACAAGAACAGGGTGGTACTTTTTTATTTACTCAAATACACCTCTCAGACTTCTCCTTTGCTCTTACAAATTGGAACTTTAATCCCTCACTCTTGTGATGATTTTTAGATCCTTTCAACTTGTTTTTCTACACTCACTCTACCCTCCTATTTATAATGGTGAAGAAACCAGATTCCTATTTGTACAAGAATTCCCAATTGGAGATGGTCTCCTTTTCCTATCAGGATTCCTAGTCAAAACTATTCCCTTTTCCCATAAGGATTCCTAATCAAAACTACATTTACTTCCTTTATCCTATTAGGATATTAAGTTATTACTTTACCCCATTAAAGTAGGACAACTTATCCCTTTTCTGCAAGAATAGGATGATTTATCTTCCTGAGCACGCCTCGTCATGTGCTCGGTCTTCATGTGGTCGGTCATGATAGTCCTTTGAACTGAGAGTGTTTCTGCCGGTCTTATAGTGCTCGGCCATCCGAACCAAAGTGCTCGGCCATTTAGTATAAAGTGCTCGGCCTCTTACCGTCAAGTTGTCGGGTCGGCTTTAACGGTCTCGATCAATGGAGTTACCCCTTTTACCCCTGTCGTGTTGTTTAAATAACATAGTGCCCGAAAAACACCATCAACACTATCTTTTATTTTTTGAAGCCCATGAAATTGAATTTCCCCCATAATAGACTACATAAGCACTTGTGGATGACTTGTCCATGTTTCCACCCCAGTCAGAGTCTGAAAAGGCAACTAAGGCAATGGAAGTTGTGCGTTTGAAGTGTAGTCCATGTGGTAGTGTGCCCTTGAGATATCGTAGTATGCGCTTGGTAAATTGCCAATGATTCTCAGTAGGCTGGTGCATGAATTGTGATAGCCTATTGATGGCAAAAGATATGTCTAGTTTTGTGACTGTTAAGTGTTGTAGGGCACCTATCAATTGACGATATAGAGTTGCATCAGTAGGTGGTGTGCCATCAATCAATGTAATGGAAGCCGTGGAGACACTGGTGTGTTAACATGCTTGGCATCTAGCATATTGTGTTTGGATAAAAGATCTTGTGTGTATCTGTGTTGAGATAGAAGCAACCCTGTCTCTGTAGGAAATAGATCTACTCCTAGGAAAAAAATGCAGTGACCCCAGAACTTTAAGTCAGAAGTTCGTCGATATTGCATGGAGAAATTTGGAAACATAATCATTGTTGTTGCCGATTACAATTAAGTCATCCACATAAGCAAGGAAGTATAGCTTGATGACATAGTTCTGGTAGATGAACAATGAAGCATCATACCTACTTTCAATGATCCCAAAACCAACTAAGTTCTTCGTAAGAGCAGTGAATCAGGCTCGATAAGCTTGCTTTAGGCTAGGGGTGTTGATAGGGTCGGGTCAATCCGCGATCCGACTCGACCCGCACGGATTTTAAAAAAAAATTAGATTTTTCAGGTTAACCCGACCCAACCCGAAATTTACGGGTTGGGTCACAAGTTTGATATTAAAACCCAACCCAACCCAACCCGACCCGACCCAAAACTATAATATTTTTATTATTTTTTCTAAAATTTTATTATTATTTTAAAGTTTTTACAATCATTTCATTTATTTATTACTTTTATTAACTTGAAACTTTATATATATGATAATTTTCGGGACATAAAATAATTAATATTTATATTTTAAAATAATTAATTCATTAAAAAAAATTTTCCGACTGAAATGATCTAGATTACCCTCTAGAGAGTCCTCAACGACATAATTCAACTGGGCTTATTATGGGCTAATTTGCATTCAGTCTTCGAGTTCAAGACAATCTTTAAGCCCAAAGAACCAAATTGAAATGAATGAGAATGACGCAAGCCCAACATAGAAGCAGTTTTGACGAATTGAATCGAATCAAATCCAACACCAAAAATTCGGCCAAGACAAGACTTAATGAGCTTAAGACACATAAATTGGGTTTTGTTACAAGTTGCCCACGAAATTTGGAGCTTTTTGTGTAAATGGGACAACTTGAAACATTTTGGAAAAAATTATCACATTTGTTTACTTATTAGGCACATTTGTTTGATTTATGTGATTTTGTTGTTTTTTTTTTTTTGGCAAAGTTTTTTATTAAGTCTTTATTACTTTAGACTTTTATGGTAAGTTGTCTAGGTTGTTAAATAACTATTAAGGGCATAGCCTTTAAATAGCCATTAGTTAGTTATTAAGAATTTTTTGGCCATTTTACGTCCATTAGGATTTTCCTTCATTGTACAATATATTGTAACTTCTCTTCATTAATGAAATTAATCACCCATTTTCGAATTTGCTTCATCTTAAAAGCTTGGCTATGGCCAAAATTGCTTAATCGACTTATCTAAGGCGTGGCAACCTTAGTGACGTCTCCTTGCTGGCAAAACACTACAAGGAATTATTTTAAGGGTTCTCAAAGACAAGTTCTTTGTGGGTCTTCTTTGTGGCCTTGGAAGGGTTTTGTCATACAAAATCAAACCCGCGGTTCTTGGGGTTCTATCCGTTGCGAGGGGTTTGCTTGGCCTAATCCTCCAAATGAGTTCCGCGTCATTTGGTATCATAGCTTAGGGTTCCATGGTCTGATTTTTCTATCTTTAATTTTTATTTTTGATTTAGTTTTTATTGTGTTTGTTGGTCATCAAGATACTTGTTCATCTTGATTCTTGGTTTTCGTTGTTTTGGGTTTTGTAACCTAAGTTTCAACCATTGTTGTTTCTTATTGATTTATGATCAGTATAACATGGTTAACATTATGTCTTTGAGTGTTTTTGATTGATCATGAGTATTTCTTTGAGTTAAGCTTTAGCCACTAATGTCAAATTTGGGGCATTTGTGTTATTTATTTAAATCTTTTGTTTAGTTGTTGATTTCATGTTATTAAGTTTTGATTACCAATCTTAGTACGTTATTTGTGTCCAAAAAGGAAAAAGAATGAAGAAAATAGGATTTGGAAGTAATGATTTGAACACTTTCAAAAGTGATTGGCAAGTTATCATGAGGTATTATAGAATATCTTATGAGAAATGGAAAACGACTTGGAAAATAGCGGAATATGTCGTGAATAAAGAGAGTTCACAACAGCCAAAAGCTATTGAGGCTGTGTGTAATGACATGAAGAGCACTAGTGATGTAGAGTGCATAGCGGGTGAAAACACTTGTGAGGCCAAGAGTTATGATTGTGTTTCTGTGAGTAACATGGTGAGTGGAAATTCTTGTGAGACCGTGGGTATTGAGGGAGTTAACACTTGTGAAGCAGTGTGCTTTGAGGTTGAAAAACATAGTGAAGCTGGACATGTGTGTGAGGTCTTTGCAGGTAAGGTTGAGATAATGGTCATGGGTGATGATGAAGCCATGAGTGCGAGAGAAAATGAGGTGGATGTGGTAGTGAAGTTTGTACCTAACTAATTTCTACTGTTGATGTTTTTCATCTCAGGTGCACATGGTCAAGTATGATTCGTTTATATTCAAAGATCATCATCCAGTTGATTTTATAATAACTATTTATGATCTAGGTTTGGATTCAAGGACAAATCCATTTCAAGAGGGGGAGAATGATATGATCCAGATTACCCTCTAGAGAGTTCTTAACGACAGAATTCAATTGGGATTATTATGAGCTAATTTGCATTCAATCTTCAAGTTCAAGAAAATCTTTAAGCCCAAAGAACCAGATTGAAATGAATGAGAATGACACAAGCCCAACATAAAAGCAGTTTTGATGAATTGAACCGAATCAAGTCTAATATCAAAAATTCGGCCAAGAGCATAATTAATGAGCTTAAGACACATAAATTGGGCTTTGTTGCCCACGAAATTTGGAGCTTTTTGTGCAAATGGGATAACTTGAAACATTTTGGAAAAAATTATCACCTTTGTTGACTTTTTATTGGAATACCGGGAAATCCCACGTCATTCAATTGATGCGTGGGTAAACCGGTGATGTCCCAGGCTCTTACAAGTGTTCTACCCAGAATTTGAACCTGAGACCTTTAAGACAAGATCTCAAGCTCAAACCGCTGGGCTGCGCCCCTTGGGGACACATTTGTTGACTTATTAGGCACATTTGTTAGATTTTTGTGATTTTGTTGTTTTTTCTTTAATTACTTTTTTGGTAAAGTTTTTGATTAAGTCTTTATTATTTTAGACTTTTATGGTAAGTTTTCTAGGTTGTTAAATGACTATTAAGGGCATAACCTTTAAGTAGCCATTAGTTAGCTATTAAAGATATTTTGGTCATTTTACGTCCATTTTTTCCCTCATTGTACTATATATTGTAACTTATATTCATTAATGAAATTAATCACCCATTTTCGAATTTGCTTCATCTTGAAAGCTTGGCTACGACCAAAATTTCTTAAGGGAGGGATTCCCATTATTTCATGCAATCGACTTATCTAAGGCGTGGCAACCTTAGTGGCGTCTCCGTGCTAGTAGAACACTACAAGAAATCATCTTAAAGGTTCTCAAAGACAAGTTCTTTGTAGGTCTTCTTTGTGGCCTTGTAAGGGTTTTGTTCCTACAAAATCAAACCCGCGATTCTTAGGGTTCTATCCGTTGCGAGGGGTTTGCTTGTCCTAATCCTCCAAGTGAGTTCCGTGTCATTTGGTATCAGAGCTTAGGGTTCCAACATCTAATTTTTCTATCTTTACTTTGTGTTTTTGATTTAGTCTTTATTCTGTTTGTTGGTCATCAAGATATTTGTTCATCTTGATTCTTGATTTTTGTTGTTTTGGGTTTTGTAACCCTAAGTTTCAGCCATTGTTGTTTCTTTGTTATTTCTGGTTGCTTCTTGTTGATTTATGATTAGTATAACATGGTTAACATTCTGTCCTTGAGTGTTTTTGATTGATCATGAGTATTTCTTTGAGTTAAGCTTTAGCCACTTATGTCAAATTTGAGGCTTTTGTGTTCTTTGTTTAAATATTTTGTTTAGTTGTTGATTTCATGTTATTAAGTCTTGATTACCAATCTTAGTAGTTATTTGTGCCCAAAAAAAAGGAAAAAATGAAGAAGGTAGGATTTGGAAGTAATGATTTAAACACTTTTAAAAGTGATTGGCAAGCTATCATGAGATATTATAGAATATCTTATGAGAAATGGAAAAGACATGGAAAATAGTTGAATATGTCGTGAATATAGAGAGTTCACAACAACCAAAAGTTATTGAGGCTGAGTGTAATGACGTGAAGAACACTAGTAATGTAGAGTGCATGGCGGGCGAAAACACTTCTGAGGGCGAGAGTTATGATTGTGTTGCTGTGAGTAACATTATGAGTGGAAATGCTTGTGATACCATGGGCATTAATGGAGTAAAGACTTGTGTAGCAGTGTGTTTTGAGGTTGAAAAACATAGTGAAGCTGAGTATGTGTGTGAGGTCTTTGCAAGTGAGGTTGAGATAGTGGCCATGGGTGATGATAAAGCCGTGAGAGCGAGTGAAAATGAGGTGGATGTGGTAGTGAAGTTTTTACCAAACATATTTTCTACTGTTTATGTTTTTTCATCTCAGGTGCACGTGGTCAAGTATTATTTGTTTATATTCAAAGATTATCATCAAGATGATTTTATAATAACTATCTATGATCCGGGTTCGGATTCGAGGACAAATCCATTTCAAGAGGGGGAGAATGATATGATCCAGATTACCCTCCAGAGAGTCATCAACGATATAATTCAATTGGGCTTATTATGGGCTAATTTTCATTCAATCTTCAAGTTCAAGACAATCTTTAAGCCCAAAGAACCATATTGAAATGAATGAGAATGACGCAAGCCCGACATAGAAGCAGCTTTGACGAATTGAACTAAATCAAGTCCAACACCAAAAATTCGGCCAAGACAGGACTTAATGGGCTTAAGACACATAAATTGGCTTTATTACAAGTTGCTCACCAAATTTGGAGCTTTTTATGCAAATGGGACAACTTGAAACATTTTGGAAAAAATTATCACATTTGTTCACTTATTAGGCACCTTTATTGGATTTTTGTGATTTTTTTTTTTTTTTTGTTTTTCCTTTATTGACTTTTTTGGCAAAGTTTTTGATTAAGTCTTTATTACTTGAGACTTTTATGGTAAGTTGTCTAGGTTGTTAAATGACTATTAAGGGCATAGCCTTTAAGTAGCCATTAGTTAGCTATTAAGGATATTTTGGTCATTTTACGTCCAATAGAGTTTTCCTTCATTATACTATATATAGTAACTTATCTTCATTAATGAAATTAATCACCCAATTTCGAATTTGCTTCATCTTGAAAGCTTGGCTATGGCCAAATTTACTTAAGGGAGAGATTCACCTTATTTCATGCAATCGACTTATCTAAGGCGTGGCAACCTTAGTGGCGTCTCCGTGTTAGCAAGACACTACAATGAATCTTCTTAAGGGTTGTGAAAGACATGTTTTTTGTGGGTCTTATTTGTAGTCTTGAAAGGGTTTTGTTCCTACAAAATCAAACTTGCAGTTTTTGGGGTTCTATCCATTACTTGGGGTTTGTTTGGCCTAATCCTTCAAGTGAGTTCCGCCCGACCCATTTGTAGGGGTTTTAAGGGGAATATCGATAACGCAGCGGAAACTGTGGAAAATCAAATTTTTCGATTTCTAAACTTTTTCTCGGATTAATAAAATAAACTTATTTATTTTATTATCCAATAATAAAATTATGAAAACAAATTCAGTAAATCAAATTTATGTGAATTTACCAAATTGCCCTAACACTTGGTATTTTGTTCATTTTAGTCCGAAATTGATCAAATCAATTTTGAATGATTCTAAATCATTTCTAGGATGAACTTAGCATGTTCAAAACATCAAAACACCAAGAGCAACCAAAAACCCAAATTTGACTCATTTGGCCGAGAGCTTCATTAAGCTCCAAATTGTGCATTTTGCACTTCCATGCTTCAAGACACATCCAAATGAAATCCAATCAACATGAAACTTTATATGCATCATATACACATCCTAATACACCATATAAATGAAAAGCCCCAAATTTGGAAGTGGTCTTAAACCCTAATTTTTCAATTTCTTCAAATTGGATAAATTAGACCAAATTGGTTAAATCCAACACTTCAATCATGTTTCTTCCATCCAAATCAAGTCTCAACACAATGAAAAAACTATAGAACAATTATAGGTCATTTGAGAGTGGGTCAATAACTCTAGAATGGCAACAAGGTTCTAAAACCTTAAAAGAATGCTTATTACTACACTAGTAATAAACTTCCAACATCATACATGCATATCACCTTCATCAAACTTTTATCCATTAAAAGTACAAAGAATAAAGAATAGAAAAACTCAAGAACATCACAAGATGTTGCCCACAACAAGAGGAACAAATTACTCTCTAATGGAAGGTTTGAAATACTTACTAAATTCCAAGCTTTTCCTTGTTTTTCTTTTCTTTTCTCTCTCTACTTTCTTTGCCTTGTTTTAATGGAGTTTTGATAAAGTAAAAAGGTTAATGAAACCCTAAAATAAATGAAACAATATATACTTGCCAAAAATCATGCCTTGGCCGAATTTGGCTAAGTAAATACAAGTCAGATATTTTTCATTTCATTTCAATTTCATGTTACCAACTTGTTAAAATATCAAAAACACTTTAATGATATTTTTAACAAAGTCAACAATGGCAACATGAAAAATATAACCATTATATTTAATTAAGGTCATGGACGAAAATTTGACAAAAATTAAAGGAAAATGATATTTCAATTTTAAACAATTTAAACAAATATCAAAGAAGTCAAATCCAATTTGACTACCATTTCCTTTACTTTAAAGTAACAATAAACACTTATAATCATTTCCTAACTATATCATTTGGTAAGATATTTATATTTTAATTATATTAATCATTTAACAATTAAATAATTAAATAATTAATTGAATACAAATATCTCAAATATATGTATTATATTTACTCTAAATATCTCAAATACATATATTAATGATATATGTCAAATACCTTTATTTGACAATTTCTTAATGTGTATTTAATAATATCATATATTAAATACAAATACACATTAATTAGCAAATGACGGTTCAGCCCGTTCGCATGTATTTTTCGTTTAACGTTTAAACGGTTTATAAATAATCATTATTATTCATAAAAGTTGCCCTAGTGCTCTACGAGTATATTTCATTAGTGAGACTCTCTAGATTCAGGTATATCCGTCATAAAATCCAATTTCGTGTCCATAATTTATCCACCCGTAAATTATGACGACCACGGATAAACTAGCTGAATCATACAGGTCGAGATCATTGCATACGTATAATCCATCCATCACAGGTATCCGGATAATACCAGAGATATAGATGTAAACGTCAAATCTCTATAGGTATTATCCCGTCGACGTATCTATTAGCAATCTCTAAATAACATTCGGAACTTACTTCCGAAGTATACTGTGGCCACAGATTTAACAGACTGCTAATTATATATGGACTACTTATGCTCTGTACACAGAACTGACGGATCCTATCTTGACACACATGGGATATCTTGAGGATCGGTCAACACCCAACAAACAGGCGGAGGTCTTATCTAAATAGATCGGTGACGTGACTGCCATCCAAGTGTGGAGGATGTCTCATACATCCACAGTGGTGTCTCAAGTCGAAGGACCACTATGCTACTCAACCCGAGAAGATTTTTATTGACGTTGGTGTACCATCCATTAAGAATCTTCGGTGAGTCGTTCAGTGTTTATCCATTATAAACACATACATGTCTATACGAGTCTCCCTAGACTCATGGTTCATTGGGATAAACCATCGGACCAAGTCACGATATACGACATGTACTGGTCTCAACGGATTTAACTAACCGACCCGTGTTAGTAAATCTTGACCAGGAACAATATTTGATAATATTTGTAACTGTGTAATGCATTATATATTATCGGGCTTTTGTCTAATATATACATATCACTAAACAACATTTAGTTTCAATCTAATCGTAATCAGATCGAATACGTATATAAAAATAAGAGGTGCAACCATAAATAAGTAATATTATGGAATAATGAGATGTTCGTATTCATGAATCAGACATAAATACGGTCCGGATTGGCGCTCTGAGCACCAACCCCAACAATTTCTCCCACTTGCTCTAGTGCCAATCCACGGTATCATATACACATCTCAATGTGTATCGTATACACATGGCCCTCAAAAGCTCACCCAGTACTTAAGAGGTAGGCAACAAAAAGCAGGTCCGCTATGACATATTGAGTTTGTCAAACAAACTCCATCGTTTCCCATAGCTAGCATCATTCATATTTTGTAGAATCTAAATTATACATTAATATGACTTTGATGCTACATCAGTATTGTGCTACAACTACTGAGTTGTCATAGTATTTAGGGATCAAATCCAAAATACTATGTGGACAACCGCAAGCACAACACCAATATAAAACTTCTAATTTATAAGGTCACTATGCAACTTCATAAGTCAATACTTCATAAGTTGCATCTAATTCCACTGAAAAAGTGGAATCATGCGTGACACTCACACTGTAACTTTTGTGACTATTTATAATGTAGACCGTCTAACATCATAATTAGTCTCAAAACTATTATGACCCTAATGGTCGCAGACTGTATTCTCCATGAATTAGAAACTCGTTCTTAATATCTCAAGGATCACAAAGAACGTGTTTCAAGATCCATCCTATGGTCTATAAGATATCAAAATAACTCGTAACAATTACGATTAAATCGATATCTACATTCGCACATTATAAAGTATTTATTATGTCATCATCAAATGATACATAAGATTGATTAGACATTCTAATCAATATCTGTTTCGAAAAATGAATCATCATTTACGAAAGATGAATACTTTATATAATACACACAATAACTGTCCAACAGTTATACTAACTGTCATACAGATAGCCTAGTTATGTCCTTTATTAGATCATCTAATGTACGAATAATAGGAGTATCTCACAAGTCTCTTACTTTTATATCTTATATAAAACTTTATATCAAATATAACAAAGACTACTCCCACTGCTTTCACGGAGTAAAGAAGACTTAGGTAAATCTTTTACCTCACAAACATCTCATTATTACTATAATAATGATAATGTTGTTAGGATATATAACACTATAAAGTAATTTGTACGCCCCCACTAATCATTTTATCACATATGTATTCTATATACTTTGACAAGATCAGACAATCTGACAATATCAAAAATAGAGAACACATATTTCTGGAAGACTTATCCGAGTCTACAATAGGCTCTATAAGCTAGCACAAAACTGCGATCTCAACAGAACACAAACTCCAGGGCCATTCCAGAATGAACTCTTCAAACAAAGAAATCACAACTGATCTCTTATCTGAATAAGTCATTCAAAAATGCCAATTTGTATTCTTTAGTTAAAATGTACAGTCTCATATTAACATTAACCAATATATCTCTAATTGTTCATTTAGTTTGACTAGAGATAAATTTTCTCAGAATCTACAATAGATTGCTGAGTATAATTTTTCTCACTGTCATATTGTAAAGGTCAAACCTTTAAAAAGCTCACACTGCTTTCGATGCGCAAACCAATTAGCACATATCATGAACTAATTCATAATGAAAGCTTAATCAAGTTCAAAACTTGATTGTAGTAAGCTATGAACAATCTTAGATCTATGGTAAATGGTGAACTTCCAGAATCGATATCAAATAGCGCTTCCATTATAAGTTATAGGATAATTTTCTTCAATAAGAAAATAACAGAACCATAAGTATCAAATACTCGTAAATGATTCTGATATCCTATTAGGACTTATATAGAAGATGTATAAAGGTTGTTTCATCTTATTAATCACGTAGTTCCATTTACAATTTATCATTCTCACATTTGACTTCAGTAAGTCAAGCTTTTTCTACAATAATTAACATCTGATGTTACACACCAAGTAATAAAATAATTTTATTACTTAGGATCGTAGGAAAGATATTCTATTAAATAGAATACAATATTCTATTAAAGAGAATAAACGATAAACTTTTACTTATACCTCCAAGGTGTAAGTATTTTCCATTATATAACTATTATATAAAAGAAATATTCAAATTTTAAACTTTTCAAGATTCGGATTTTCTACCTATACATATCATATATGTATCTGTAGAAATTAATGAAACATAAATCAAAAAGCTGAACTAGTGATACTGGAGCATATCCCCAAGAGTATTGAAACTAATTCGGTAACATTCAATATCAAACGAATCAAATCATATAAGATTCGACTGCTCCCACTACTCAATTCCATCAAGATGGAATCGTGGAAGAATAATATTGAATATGAATCATATTCACTTAATAACCTTAGAACTAATTGCTTTAAATTCAAATGTTTGATCGTATCAAAAATCTTGAACAGTTCAAAGACATGTAATGAATTTTAAGGATCAAGTTTTCAAAATACTCCAGATTGAATATATTGAACAAGTCAAAAATGTTCAATCTTCGTTTCATCAGAACAGATTGAAAGTTCTTGATACTTTCAAGACTTTCAATATGTGTTCCTTCAGAAACACGTAACTAAGTTATGACAATTCATCAACTAAGTTACGAAATAAAGAGAAAACTACCTTAAGCAATTATTATTTATTAAACTACATACATCCAATGTATCAGTTAAATAATTTTGGTGGTCCAATGACAATCATTGGTTAAACGAGATCTTAATCACCTTCCTGAATACAATATTCATTAAATGGATAAGGATGTGTGGTGTGATCTCGTATCAAACCATCCTTTACCATACGGAATAAGCATCTAAAGCTTAAGTGATTAAACTCATAAAGCACCGTTCTAAATTATTTATATTACCGAATAATTTTTCTTAATGTTTATCTTTACGTCAATGACACTACTAGTTATATTTAAAATATAGATAACTATTGTTTATTAAGAACAAGTAACTATTCAATAGTCGCAAGTTCCGATATCAAATATCAAAACAATCGTTAACTAATATTTTTAAACAACTAGACGGGAGATCTCGTATCCAATACCTATAGTTGTAGTATTTGTGAAAATCGATATTTTTTATACACAACTATACACATCTCCTTTCTTTAGCTTTACTATTTGCATTCAACTATTCATAACAATTGCAAATAATTGATTAGCAAATCGTGTCGGACACATTGCCTCTAAAGGTAATTAAAGCTTAGATAAATAAATACCTAATAGGGCTTTCTTAATGCCAGTCAAGAATCTCGAGACATGAACTAATTTAAGTCAATTCTTACTGCATAAGAAACTATTTTCTCTAAAGTATTATATCCTAAAGGGATATCTATCTAGATTATCTATCATGACTTAGAAACTAAGTCACTAACCATCTTGATTTTGAAGAAAATCGGAACAAAAGTTCCCGATGGTTTAGACCAATCTAATAATATCATAGTCTAGTAGTATCTAGAACCTATTCTAGAATAACTGCAACCAAGAGTCAAGTCAGATAACATATCAAAATATGTGTGCAGTGAATTAAATTTTAATTCTATCTAATATAGATTAAGGAAAACAAACAAGCGGCTATTTCCATAATAATACACACTGTCTAAGTTAAGGAATTTTTAAACTTAGCAGTGCCTCCCATTTTTACGTAATACCGTAATCCCCAACGGAAAAAACGAGAATTCTATAATTAAATCGATTTCATAATGGGAAGAGGACCCCATGAATATATTTCGACTCACAGCAGAGGCACGGTCTCGCCTACGTATATTCATTGGTAGACAACTCATTGTCAATCACTCACTAGTGACTCCGAGGTTCTGGTCCTGGTCGTTTCTCGTTGTCGCTGCTAAGGCAGGCCCACAAGGAGACGTACCAAGGTTAAACTCATCAATGATAAACTCAAGTTACTTGCGTAACCCTGACAGCTAGGGCACGTTCAGGATTCCGTTTTCGCTTGAATTTATCTAGTATCTGATATACATCCGGCATAAATAAATCTCTATCGGCTACACCCTCACAGCAGAGGCACGGTCTCGATGTAGTCACGGAAAAATATTTATAAACCGTATTGACAAGACGGACCAAGAAACAAGTATTTCAAATACTAGTTACTTTAAAAACCTTATTAAGCTGGGATATTCCATTAAGTGTCATACACCCTAAATCTAATCAAATTAGATTATAACATGCATGTACAAAGTCAAGAAAACATGATTAAACATTGAATAAAACAAGCAAATCATTTTATGGAGGCCTAGAATCAGACTCGCTCTGATACCATTTTGTAGGGGTTTTAAGGGGAATATCGGTAACGCAGCGGAAACGGTGGAAAATCAAATTTTTCGATTTCAAAATTTTTTCTCGGATTAATAAAATAAACTTATTTATTTTATTATCCAAAAATAAAATTATGAAAACAAATTCAGTAAATCAAATTTATGTGAATTATCGAATTGCCCTAACACTTGGTATTTTGTTCATTTTAGTCCGAAATTGATCAAATCAATTTTGAATGATTCTAAATCATTTTTAGGATGAACTTAGCATGTTCAAAACATCAAAACACCAAGAGCAACCAAAAACCCAAATTTGACTCATTTGGCCGAGAGCTTCATTAAGCTCCAAATTGTGCATTTTTCACTTCCATGCTTCAAGACACATCCAAATGAAATTCAATCAACGTGAAACTTTATATGCATCATATACACATCCTAATACACCATATAAATGAAAATCCCCAATTTGGAAGTGGTCTTAAACCCTAATTTTTCAATTTTTCAAATTGGACAAATTAGACCAAATTGGTTAAATCCAACACTTCAATCATGTTTCTTCCATCCAAATCAAGTCTCAACACAATGAAACAACTATAGAACAATTCTAGGTCATTTAAGAGTGGGTCAATAACTCTAGAATGGCAACAAGGTTCTAAAACCTTAAAAGAATGCTTATTACTACACTAGTAATAACTTCCAACATCATACATGCATATCACCTTCATCAAACTTTATCCATCAAAAGTACAAAGAATAAAGAATAGAAAAACTCAAGAACATCACAAGATGTTGCCCACAACAAGAGGAACAAATTACTCTCTAATGGAAGGTTGGAAATACTTACTAAATTCCAAGCTTTTCCTTGTTTTTTTTTTCTTTTCTCTACCTTCTTTGCCTTGTTTTAATGGAGTTTTGATAAAGTGAAAAGGTTAATGAAACCCTAAAATAAATGAAACAATATATACTTGCCCAAAATCATGCCTTGGCGAATTTGGCTAAGTAAATACAAGTCAAATATTTTTCATTTCATTTCAATTTCATGTTACCAACTTGTTAAAATATCAAAAACACTTTAATGATATTTTTAACAAAGTCAACAATGGCAACATGAAAAATATACCATTATATTTAATTAGGTCATGGACGAAAATTTGACAAAAATTAAAGGAAAATGATATTTCAATTTTAAACAATTTAAACAAATATCAAAGAAGTCAAATCCAATTTGACTACCATTTCCTTTACTTTAAAGTCAACAATAAACACTTATAATCATTTCCTAACTATATCATTTGGTAAGATATTTATATTTTAATTATATTAATCATTTAACAATTAAATAATTAAATAAATACAAATATCTCAAATATATGTATTATTTTACTTTAAATATCTCAAATACATATATAATGATATATGTCAAATACCTTTATTTGACAATTTATTAATGTGTATTTAATAATATCATATATTAAATACAAATACACATTAATTAAGAAATGACGGTTCGACCCGTTCGCATGTATTTTTCGTTTAACGTTTAAACGATTTATAAATAATCATTATTATTCATAAAAGTTTCCCTAGTGCTCTACGAGTATATTTCATTAGTGAGACTCTCTAGATTCAGGTATATCCGTCATAAAATCCAATTTCGTGTCCATAATTTATCCACCCGTAAATTATGACGACCACGTATAAACTAGCTGAATCATACAGGTCGAGGTCATTGCATACGTATAATCCCTCCGTCACAGGTATCCGGATAATACCAGAGATATAGATGTAAACGTCAAATCTCTATAGGTATTATCCCGTCGACGTATCTATTAGCAATCTCTAAATAACATTCGGAACTTACTTCCGAAGTATACTGTGGCCACAAATTTAACAGATTGCTAATTATATATGGACTACCTATGCTCTGTACACAGAACTGACGGATCCTATCTTGACACACATGGGATATCTTGAGGATCGGTCCACACCCAACGAACAGGCGGAGGTCTGATCTAAATAGATCGGTGACGTGACTGTCATCCAAGTGTGGAGGATGTCTCATACATCCACAGTGGTGTCTCAAGTCGAAGGACCACTATGCTACTCAACCCGAGAAGATTTTTATTGACGTTGGTGTACCATCTATTAAGAATCTTCGGTGAGTCGTTCAGTGTTTATCCATTATAAACACCTACATGTCTATACGAGTCTCCCTAGACTCATGGTTCATTGGGATAAACCATCGGACCAAGTCACGATATACGACATGTACTGGTCTCAACGGATTTAACTAACCGACCCGTGTTAGTAAATCTTGACTAGGAACAATATTTGATAATATACATTTAGCAGTGACACTTCCCAATGTCAATTACAAACTTCCTTTGTAACTGTGTACTGCATTATATATTATCGGGCCTTTGTCTAATATATACATATCACTAAACAACATTTAGTTTCAATCTAATCATAATCAGATCGAATACGTATATAAAAACAAGAGGTGCAACCATAAATAAGTAATATTATGGAATAATGGGATGTTCGTATTCATGAATCAGACATAAATACGGTCCGGACTGACGCTCTGAGCACTAACCCCAACACCATTAACACCCCTACTTTAGGCTATATACTGCTTTTTTTAGCTTGCAAACATGTGTAAGATGATCGTGACTAATAAAGCTAGGAGGTTGTTTTCATATATACAACTTTTGAAAGATTCCCTTTGAGAAATGCATTGTTAACATCCAGTTGGCAAAGTCCAACCATTGCTCAGAGCGAGGCAAAGAATAAGTCGGACTGTAGTGGGTTTGACAACTAGACTGAAGGTGTCATGAAAGTCAACTTCAGGTCATTGATTGAAATATTTGGCGACAATCGGGCTTTGAAGCACTCAGCGGATCCATCAGCCTTACGTTTTACGCGAAATATCCATTTGTTACCAACCAGATTCTGAGTTGGAGTTAGAGGTACAAGAATCTAAGTTTGATTGGCTATAAGAGCACTAAACTCGGTGGTCATGGCAGCACACCACTATAGGTCATGTAAGGCTTGTTTGATGGTAGTTGGTTCAAGAGTAATTGCTGCAGGGACAAGTGAAAGATTAATAGTAAGGGAATTAAAGCAAGATGAATATACCTTTGCATGATCATCTGAATGGGTATTCTATCGACGCTGAGAAACCAATATTTAGTGATTCAACGACGTTTAAAATTGGTGCAGTCTTTTTTTGAAGCAAATGGAAAAATTGACTCTATAAATGTAACATGACTTGAAACAAATATGTTGTGTGAGTCAAGAGCCATGCATTTATAGGCACTTTGCTGTTATAAGAACGCCGGTGGAATGAAACCAGTGAAACTCACAAAAGATTATTATGGATGTCCTCAAAAGAAACAATGATGATGAACAAACTCCTTGAAGATCGATGCTTCAAGATTCTCGCTTCCAAAATGACGCCGCAAGAGTTCAATTAAGAATAAGGTTTTAGAAATAAAACACTCTCTTGATTTTGATTTATTAATCTCAAAATAATATCTCTAAAATCATTAATAAAGGTTTGTTTAAATAGTAAACTAACAACTAAAAAAATATAATCTAGCACTAACTCACGCCTATATGGCCTACAAAATACTATTCACATCATATGGTTTTATTAGGCTTGGCTTAAGTGTCAAGTAACTAATCCCAATGAGCCAACATGCTCAATGAGCCCATATGCTCACTTTCTAATCTATAACCCAATAAATAACTAATAATAAGAAATAAAAAAATTAGGCTTAATAAACTAATTAAGTCCAGCCCAATTCATAACCAAACAAATAAGCTAAATAAATAAAACAAAGAAAGCTCATAAAATAGTACATGTTTGGGCCTATCCAGCTAACTCAGTGAGCATCCCATTGAATGAAATGGCATTGAATCTGATATGATAATGACATCTCAAAGAATTTGATCCATGCATCCATTGGCCTCATAAGTAACCCATCTTGGATCACATTATTCCCCCTCTCATCGAAATGATTCGTCCTCAAATCTGAATCCATCCAAGCATTAGGAAAGCATCATGCTCCTTTATGCGTGCTACCAAGTAACTCCTTACGATCAGAAATGTTAGTATCCTGTAAGAAATGAACAAAGGTAATAGGGCATAAATATGTATAATCATCGAAATCCACAATCTCCCTTACACACAAAGTCCACTTAACCTCTTCCAACCCATCATTCATATTTACTCCTCACGGCCAATGCATTATCCTTAATGTCACTCACAATATTACCTATTATTGTACCTCCCATTCATTCATTAATTTTACTTGATCTTCATGAGCTTGTGTATGAGTCAATGGAGCCATTGTAATAGGCATTCCATCCTTAACAAAACTATACCTTTTCTGATAAACATCATACTCAACTTTCCTATCATACTGTCATGGCTTTCCTAATAATATATGACCAACTTGCATAGGTACTACATAACATAACACCTTATCACTGTACTTTTCATTAAAAAAGCTCACCATCACCTCTTTATTTATTTTGACATCCTAACATCATTTAACCACTGTAACCTATAATGTCTAAAATGTTTTACCCATGACATCTTTAACTTATTAATAAGAACAAAACTATCTACATTAGTGAAACTACCCTCATCTATCAATAAGTTACACACATTACCCTTTACTTGACACCGAGTATAGAAAATGTTCTCTCTCTGTGGTGCTATGTCCTCTACTTTAGGCCGAGTACTTAAAACTTTCCTTGAAACTAAGGTCAAACTCTCTTATGGATATGCAATAATTCATTCATCAACATCTGCATCTACCAATACCGGCATCTCGTCATCATCTTCACTTTCAGATTCCATAACTCCATTATCCCTCATCACCATAACAAGCCTATTTAGGCACTGAGAAGCAACGTGACCTGCACCCGGACACTTATAGCATTTAATATCCCTACCATTGGTTATAGTAGAACTTCCAGCCTTCGCCCAACTCTTGCCATTCACCTCATCTTTTTCCCTAGATGTCTCAACTTTTCCATTAGCAACAATTCATTTTCTCTTTTATTCGCTATCTCACTTAGGTTTCCATGAAGAGCTAGAAAATCTCATAGCCTTTTTCCGTTTCAACTGCCCCTCCACCTTCATAGCCATGTGCACCATCTCTTCCAACTCGACATAATGTTGAAGCTCGACTACATTAGCTATATCCTTATTCAACTCATTTAAAAACCTAGCCATTATAGCTTCTCTATCCTCCTCAACATTAGCCTTAATCATTATTATCTCTATCGCCTTGTGATAATCCTCCACCCTTCTAGATACTTGAGTAATACTCTAAATTCTTTGGTAAAGATCCCTATAGTAGAGACTAGACATGAACCTCCTCCTTATCAGTGTTATCAACTCTGCCTAAGTACTAATTAGTCTCTCCCTATTTCTCCTCATACTAGTCATCAACTGATGACACCATACTATAGCATAATAAAAAAACTTTAGAACTGCCAACTTCACTTTCTTCTCCTCGATGTAGTCATAACAGTCAAATAATAACTCTATCTTCCTCTCCCACTCTAAATAAACTTCAGGATCACTATTCTCTTGGAAAGATGGAATCATCATCTTAATTCTGCCTATGTTACCATCCAACTCGTACTTATCACCGTGATCACCTCGATGGCCTCTATCTCGCCAACCACCCATCGGTTTAAACCTTATCCTAGGAAGCCCATAGTCATATTTGACCTCATCATCCATATCCTTAAATTCATAATTATCAAAAGTATACTCAGTCTCAAACTCATCCATTGGAACATGACCTTGCCTAGCTTGCATACCCACATGTGGTGTCCGCTGTGGTGGTGGTTTATCTTCAGTATCATTAACACCTCATATACTAGATTGTTCCCTCTGAATATTAGTGATAACATTTGTCTATTGACGTTGCTCTTGATCTTGTCTATCCAACTTATTTTGTAAGTCAACAAACATCAAATTAAACCTATCAAAATGTTGGGACATCACCTTGAGGGTATAAGCCTCATCCCCTATTTTATGTGATGATTCATTGTGCTCAGTCATAATTCAACCTTTTTTTCACTTCATTGAATTTTTTTAAATGTAAAACAAATAACTAACTATGTACACACAAACTAACACAAAAAAAAAAAACAAATTTAAATTCGTCCAAAACACCCAAATCAGCCTTATTTTTATCCAACTACCAAACTTACACTCCAAGTAAGCTAAGCTTCTTTAATCCCCAAGGAACTAAACAAACTCAACAAATCTTATTTTTATCCCTTAGTTCAAGCCCAACAGCCTTATTCAACAAGGAATCAATTTGTTTCACTTATCCACAAGGATACTTGCATACCAAATTTACTCTAAACACTAAGAAAATCTTAAACCAACAACAACCAAGAATGCAATTCACGAATTTCATATCTGAATTTAAGAGTGATCATGTGCAAGTTGCAAGATTTAACCAAGAACCAAGATTTGGTTTTAAAGAATCATCAAGATTATATAAGATTTAGGTGTGTATTATCAAGAACCATAAAAAAACCCTATGAAACAATTTTTTTTTTTATTAAAACTGAAACTAATGACTCAAGAACAGTGAATGACCTTTCAAGGAAAAAGAAAATAAAAGAGAGAACACAAAAAAAAAAAAAAAACTAATCCGATTTAAAATAACCGAATTTGTTGTATATATTTTTTTATTATTGATCCTAATGAATCGAGAACATGCAAAGAAAACAAGAACACTTACCTGAACAATAACACTGAATCTGATAGCTTATTAAATTTTTTTTTTACAAGAATCGTATATAAGGACTCAATATATATATATATATATATATATATATATAAACTGAATGTTCATGCAAGGATGCAAGAATTACTAAGGATCTTGCAAAAAAAAAAATGAAGATACCAAGGAAAATAAGACAAGAAAAACTCAATGAAAAATTACCAAGAACCCGAATCTTGACACCAATAAACTGAATTTTGAATGCAAGAACAATTAAGATTGACCAAGACTTTAACAAGAACCAAAAAATGAAAAAGCAAAAAAATACCCTTTAAAAACTGAAACCAAGAAGAGGAAAAAAGATCCAAAAACACCAGAAACAAAGGTAAAGATAGATAACATGTTAAACCAACTAAAGCTCTGAATACCAACTGATGAGAACCCCTGGTAATGAAGCATGTGAAACCCACAAAAGATTGTTATACACACTCAGCAAAGCAACAAGGATTATGAACGGACTCCTTGAAGATCGATGTTTCAAGAATCTCGTTTGTAAGATGACGCCACAAGAGTTGCAAATTCCTTGATAAGTGTTTAATGTTCAATCAAGAACATAATTCTAAAGAGAAAACACTCTCTTGACTCTATTTGATTAATCTCAAAATAATGTCACCCGAGAACAATAACAAAGACTTGTTTAAATAGTAAACTGGCAACTAAAAACTCCTAATCTAGCACTAACTTCGCCCCTACGGCCCATAAAATGCTACTCACGTCACTAGGCTTTATTAGGCTTGGCTTGAGTGCCAAGCAACTAATCCCAATGGGCCAACATGCCCAATAAGCCCATATAAAACTGAATAAATAACTACTAATAAGAAATAAAATAATTGGGCTTTATAAATTAATTAAGTCTAGCCCAATTTACAACCAAACAAATAAGCTAAATAAATAAAACAAAGAAAGCTCATAAGATAACACACGCCTAGGCCTATTCAGCCCACTCCATGCACATCCTCTTGAAAGAATTGATATTGAATCTGATACGATAATGACATCTCTTAGAATTTGACCCATACATTTATTGGCCCCATAAGTAACCCATCTTGGATCACATATTGCCATGTCCAATACCCTAGAAATACGCAAGGGCTGGAATGAGGTTGTAGTTTGTACCTATTGTAAGTTCGAAGCCATGGATAACAAAAATAGCCAAACACCTTCAGTTTTTCATAGTTCGGTGGTTCCTTGAACAGATTTAAAATGGATTAATCATTTTGGTTGTCTTTGAGGGTAATTGATTTATTAACTAAATAGCTATTTGCAATGCAATAGACCAGTATACAAACGGTAGAGATGCTTGATGAAGTGAAGTAATATTAGTCTCAATATTATGTCTATATCGACATTCAAAGATCTCATTGTGTTGCGGGGTATATGATGGAGTGAACAATTGATTAATGGCAGTGGAAATGAAGAATGATTGGAGTTTTAAAAACTTTCCCCCGCTATCAGAATAAACAAATGTGATGGTGTAGCAAAAATAGTTCTCAGCAACAGTTTTAAACTTAATAAAAGTGGAGAAGACCTCAAATTTTAGTCGTAATGGATATTTCCAGACATATCTTGTGAAGTGATTGACAAAGATTACGTAATAACGGAAACCATCTATAGACTTGATAGGGGCCTGACCCCAAACAGCTGAGTAAACTAATTCAATAGGTCTGCTGGTTTTTAATAATGTCACACCAAAATGCCACAAGCCTAGTTCACGAAGAATTAATTTTTTTTGAATGAATGAAGATGGATGCCCTAGATGTTGATGCCAGATGGGACAAGAATAGATGACTTTTCTGTGACATAAGGGACGGGTTTATTGGTGGTGACAGCAGGTCATTCATAAACATCGTCCTTATTCTAGCCGTGTAGGAGTATCGTCCTTGTGCTCAAATTCTGGACCTGAAATGTAAAAGGAATAACTCAACAGATACATTATTGGATTTGCAAAAACTGGAGATAGAAATGAGGTTTTTTCATAGAAGGGACACACATAACATTAGATAGTTTAAAATTAAATGATGGAGAAGCCATGGAGGAGAGGCTTCCCGTGTGAGAAATATCAAGACCATTATCATCACCAATCATGATTGAATCATTACCACTGTAAAGGTTGTGGATGGATAAATTGCTGAGATCTCCCGTAATGTTGTGAGAAGCAACTAAGTCAACTAATCAGTTAGAGGACTGAGAGGAAGAAATTGTGGTGTGGTTGGCATATCGACCAGACTGAGGTGTGTAGTCAGGTGTGGGCAATTTTGTGGCTGTGTGGCCTCTTTGTTTATAATATTGGCAGAATCCTTTGCAACCATTGCATTTCTTTCTGGAGGTAAAGTTGTTGAAAATTGGTGGAGAAGAATTCGGTTGGTACTGATAGGGTTTGTGTTGATGGGTGGCTGAGCTATTGGGGATTGAAGGATGTTGGGAAGCCGAAGGTGAACTGGTATTGGAGGAAATCTGTTGTTGGAGGAAGGCCTGAACTGTTGGTGTGTGGCATTGGCAGAATTTACCATTTAGGTTCAAGCATTAATTTAAAGGATTAAAAATATATTTGGACTTGCACATCTCAGAAAGTGTGTGATAGCTAGTTCAATTAGTAAAATATCTTAACCGCTTGTCTTGTAATGTCACTATCCATTGATGTGAAATTTCCTTATAATTTTCTATCTTAGAGGGGTATGACAACTCAAGCATTATGCATGTTCACACATGTCACAAGTGCAAAGTCTTTAAACCATCTTTAAGGGATGACCCAAAAATCTTGGTGTGACCTTAGATATCAGTGTTCTAAGATCTTTAATGTTTCACTCTCACGCCCTTAGATGGTCGCTTATGTATGTAATCGATATACAATGAATGAAACACACATATTTCTCGTATTTTATTGTCCCGTTTTCATTTTGTCCTCGAAATTCACATACCTGAGGGTGGAAACAAGTGAGGATATTTATTCTGCATGTCTTCCTCACGCGCCTAAGTAGCTTCCGCTTTCGAGTGTTTACCTCATAGGACTTTCACCAACGGAAAACATCTTGTTTCTCAGTTGTCTCAACTCTCTAGCCAGAATTCTCACTAGTAACTGGTTGTTCTTGCAAAACGTGAGAATGATCTGATCTATACTTCCTCAACATGGACACGTGGAAAACATTGTGAATCTTTGACAACTCTGGTGGCAATGCCAATCTGTAAGCAACTGGTCCAATTCTCTCCACGATCTCTTGTGGCCCAATAAAATGAGGACTCGACTTCCCTTTCTTGCCAAATCTCATGACACTCTTCCAAGGCGAAACCTTCAAAAACATATAAAATATAAATTAAATGTCACACACGTCCCTTTAGGTAGGGTAAGGGTGAGACGGAGACGCGAAACTAACAGAGTTTACCCTGTAAAAAAGGACCAATACTCCAAATACAAAAGTAAAATCTAAACTGAAAAATATCATCAAATATATATGATCTTCATGATCCAACTCAAAAAGAACATCCATGATAAAATATAAATACTTCAAGTATCAAATATAGGCTCAGTGCCTATAACCAAATAAAAATCCATACAAGGAAGACATATCTAGAACCTTAATCCCAAAACATAACAAAGACACTCTATTGTTGGCACAACCTTTCTCTACTGGTAGTAAATGATGATGAAACAGCAGATGACAAAAGGAAGGTCTATTAATCTGTTTAACCTATAAAATTTAAAGGAAATGGTAAGCTCATTCTTAGTATAATGAATCACAGCTTAGTGTCTTGGATAAACAAGTAACAAGGTGGATCCAATAAGTCTTTCATAATATAAATAAATACATAAAATTATAAACTGATATATATATAATATTTATTTGAAATCATAAATCTCATTTCTCATAAATCTCATTCTGGACAAAAATACTCTGTAAAAATAAAGTTATTCATTCATTTATATGCACACTCGTGACAATACGGCAAAGCTGGTAACATGGGGCATCCCCACAACAATAACTGGCATCCAGAACAAAACTAGCAACATGAGACCTCGTCTCATGGAAAATCATCTGGCACATATAAGTTCACGGAGTGCATCCTAACATAAAAACCATTTCTAAAATACATGCTCATATATCTCAAATCATGCAAATTTCTTATATATCACAACTCATGATTTCAACACAATCAATATTTGATCCATACTTTCCTAGAAAAATTTAAAAAAATTTAAAACTAAATCATTTTATGCATTACCTTGAAAATTCATTTAAGAAAACATACATATTATATACTTTGGAAAACGTCAATGTTACAAGCTTATCCACGCACCTGGTGAGCCGACTACAGAGAAAAGAACTATGTAGCAGGACCGTCCCCGCTCATGGTATGACGATCATCTAAGTAGACAAAATAATTTTACGATATAAAGAACATAATCCTTACTAGAATAGATGAAAGAATATGAAAGAAACGTGACTCAATCGCTCTCGAAATCCTAACGAAATTTCGGCAAGGTTCCGTCTATAATACGAACTTTCATTATACAATCCATAATCATCAACCTTACATTCATATTCTACTCACAACATATACATCCACAATTCAACTCAACATTAATAGCCCAAATCTCAGGGTTACAATAGCTTCTCGCACACAATCTTACTGGACCATATTCTCCGATTAAATTTATCGTTCACTTCCAACTACACGGTAATCATTTAATAGTCTAAGCAAGTGAATTAATCATACTTTAAAGCAAATTAAGTTCTGAAATACATAACATGTAAAAATCGGATATAACGATAAATTATATGAAAATCAAGATTCAGAGGTTTGTTACTACTCGGAATGGTCGGGAAAGCACGGAGGAAGACTCGTGAAGTCGGCGACAACATTATGTACGGCGCGTGGGAGCCACGCATTGCACTTCCAGGCTGTGCGTGGGCCTCACGTGCCACTGCGCAAGGCACGTGTGAGTGCCACGCGTCGATCGAAATCCAAATTTTCTGATGGTCGAGCATTCCTCTCCCCCTTCCAGTTCCAATACCGCTAATGGTTCGTCGATCAGAGTTCCGGATCAACGAGAAATCAAGATAAATCATAAAAAGTTCCTTACTGGAATATCTACGAAAATAGGAAGTTTCTCAAGATGAAACCACCGTAAAAAAGATCATTTATTCGAGATCAATATTTTCCCCAAAATACCCAGTCGAGATTGGCTCCAAATCGGGCCAAAACTCCCTCTTTCTTTTTTTTTTCTTTTCTCTCTCTGTCTCTTCTATTTTCTCTCGATGGCCACTGGAGAAGGAGAAAGTAATTGAAAATTCAGATTGAAGGGTTATAAAATTTCGCATCTCACAACTTGTAAAAAAGCTAAGTGCTTGAAAACTAGTGATAGAGGGAGAAAAGTTGGTCGGTTACCTGACCAAGTGGGTGAATGTGGATTGATTATGGATGAGTGTCCCTTCTTGAGTCTGATGATATATGTAGTTAGCTTCTATATGTTTGGATATGTATATATTTAGGTATTGGTATTAGAAGTGTTTGTAGATGCGTACGATGGTTAAGCGTAAGATTTGAAGTTCAATATAGGTTATGTTTATGAAAGATCGCAAACGTATGTATATGTACGATGTTTGGATTTGTTTGATCAATGTGTAAAGAAATTGAAGATTCGTATAAGTTGTATTTTCTATAATTTTATAATTAAGTACATTTATGATATGATAAACCAAATATTATAAGATTTTTCGAACAAATGTACTACTGATAATATGATCAATAAGGGATCATTAAATCCTTTCGATTTGATGATATTCATATATGACTCGTCTTTGTTATAAGATGAAAGAATTTGAATGAACTAGATGATGTAATATTCGACTACATATTTTAATTAGGGCTGGATATATATTTTGTATGTCATAGGTGATGTGATTATAGATTGGTATAGGTGAGTAAATTTAAAGGACCTTATATAAAGAGTGAATCATAATAGAAAATTTGAAGGATTATGAGAAATGGATAAGGATCAGCTCATATAAAAGTTGTAATTATTGTAGTTGTATACATAGTTCTCATATTTGTAGTTAACAAAAGTTATAATATGTTAGACGTGTATGCTTTTATTTTGCATGGTTACTTACTGGGCTCCTAGCTCACACCAAATTAGTTTGTTAGTTTTGTAGGTTGGCAACCTGGTCGGTTAGCTGCTTCAGTTTTGGATAGCATGCTTGAGATGCCAGATCACCTGAATTGCATGTTTTTACAATTAGAATCAGCGGTTCAGCAGTTTGGGCGGTTCGGGTTGGATCTGAATTTTTTTAAAGAAAATTTTGTATGTTTTTACATAATAATTGAATAGAAGAAATATATAATTTTCATTTATACAGTACATATTTTCATATGATCATTGAATGTTTAAATTTTATAGTTAAAGAAGAAGAAAAGTATATACTAATGTTTAATTTGAATGCGAGTCGGCAGTTCGGGTCGCGTTTTGAGTCAAAGTGTGTGGTTTAGGTCACTTTTTGTGTCAAAATCGCACACCGAACATAAATTTGTGGTTTGGTTTAGGTAGAACCGAAATGATTTTCAATATTTTTAAAATCGTGCGGTTCGATTCGGGTCCGATTACGATTTAAACTGAAATCGTGAACACCATAATCTTACTTTACTTTTATACCTAGATACTTTAAAGCCATGTCAAACGAAGCTGACATGAATAAGGAAATTGTTTCCTACTTAGCAGGCAATACGTCGTGGCTTTATGTGCTTTATTTTCCTTTTAATGGCATAGATAATGAAAAGAATCCTGTAATTATATGATAGTATGGAAGTGTGTGATTTGGTGGTGTAAAATTCAGTATCTTAAATTGAAATTATGAGTTTGAATTCAGATAATGTGTTTCTGGTAAGAGTCTGAGACAGTCAAGAATTTTACTTGCTTCATTTAAGTTCGGAAGAGACGGTTTGGTAATGAGATTTCAAGTGATTCCAAAAATTATATATATATTTCAAATATAATTATTATTTATTCAATGATTTTTCTATATTTTTTTTATAAACATGATAAAATATTATTAAATTATTATATAAATATCATGATACAATTGTTAGTTTGTAGAATTTTTTTTCCTACGAGAAAGAATTTTTACATACTTTTGATGTAAACAAGACAACACAATTAAGTAGCAAGAACATAAATTTTGAAATTTCATAATTTACTTCAAATTTTCAAGAATAGACAGGTTATATAGCATTATTTCTATTTTCGATTTTTCTATTGTATGTATAAAAAGTAGAAGGATGGACAAACACCATGGTTGATATGTTTCAATCAAAAAATAGTAAAAAATTATCCTTATATATATAAATTGTCGGTATATTATTTTTAAACATTTATATTTTCTTCATCCACACTCAAAATCACAATGTACAAAATGTTACAAATAGTTAACATTAATACCTATAACTTTCATTCTGGAATCTCTCTCAAATTAATAATTTTAGTATATCAAAAACAACCTTAAAATTATTATGTCACATTATAAATTTAAAAAATGTGACCGTGTTCACAAAAACATGTGACTATCTTTATAAATATATGATTGTCTTTATGAAAAAAAAAAAAAAAAAAAAAAAAAAAAAAAAAAAGGTATATATATGTCCTAAAAAATGTGATTATTCTTCCTTGTAAAAATACGATCGTCTTTATAAAAAAAATGTGACTATTATTGTAAAAATGTGATTTCCTTAAAAAAAAAAATTGTGACTAATATCCTTACAAAAGAATGTGACTATCTTTATTAAAACAATATTCAAACCATTATTTAAAAATAAAAATAAAAATAATGATTGTGAATAATGAATTTTCGATTTTCAATATTCACACATGAATAATATTTTTTTTAAAAAAATAATGTTATAATAGAGATAAGTAAAATAAAAATATGAATATGAATAAAGTCAATTTAAAATTAATGTTTAGAATAATTAAGAAAAAATTAAAATTATTAGAATTATTTAAAGAATTAATTAAATATTTATATTAAATTAGAATAACTTATGGTTGAGATGACTTTTAATAATTTTTTTTTATAAATTTAAAAGGTTTTAACTTATATAAGATCGTTTATATATAATCATTCAAATCAATGAATAATTCGTATTTTATTTATTTTAAAAAGAGGGCTTATCTTCGCCCCCCCTCCGACAGTGTTTCAAATTTTGTCTCCCTTGCAATTCCGATTTTGCCCCTTATCTTTCTCAAAAATTAATTTCCCAAATAAACAAAATATATCCCACTTTTTATATATTGATATATATAAAATATAAAAATAACATATGTACTTATTTTATTTTATTAATTAAATTTTTTACTTATAATTTTTTTTAAAATTTTATATATTTTTTACTTTATATATATTTTTTTATTTGTTAATAAATATTACAAATTTTATATTTATTATTATTATTTATTTTCTGTTCGTTTATTCATTTAATTTTTGTAATTCTTTTTTAATTTATTTAACACTACTTATGTATTATAAAAATGTTATCATGTATATTAGAAAAATATATATTTAAAAAATAGTACAAATAACAACATAAAAACTTACACTTAAGAATATAAAAACATAAATTCTAATTTATGTTGCCTCCAAAGTCTTCTCCTGGCGCACTTGGTGATATACCCAATACTTCGTACCATAATTGATTACGAATCCTATAACGAGTGGCTCATTTTTTATCTTCGTACGATGAATGTTCCCACCACCACATTCACTACAAAAATTATGCCCTTTAGCGTCGAAACTAATCGACGCAAAAATCCACAATTTCGACGCAAATATAAATTAGCGTCGAATTAATTAGACGTAAAAATTGGACGTCGAAACATCGACGAGAATAATATTTAGCGTCGAAACAAATATATTCGACGCTAAAAACTACCATTTTGCGTCCAATGTATTTCAACGCTAAATAAAATTCTCTTACGCTATAGGTTAGATATTGCGACGAAATAATTCGACGCTAAAAGTTAGACTTTTAGCATCGTTTAGTTTCGACGCTAAAGTATATTAAAAAATAATATTTGTATACTTACAGCGGTGATTTTTTTTACTATTAGCGTCGAATATTTCGACGCCAAAAATACATTTAGCGTCGACTAGTTCGACGAAAATAGTTTACAAATGTGTTTTTTTAAAAATTATTAATTTACTATTTTTGGTCTAAAATAATTAATTTAATATTTAATTTAATTGAAAAAAATTCTTGATTAATAACATAATTACGAAATATTATAATAATTATTTTATTATTATATTGAAATTTTTTTTAGAAAAAAATATATATTATATTAAAACTATTTGTTCAAAATGTTTATACAAATGGATATAAAATTTATTGCTACTGTGATGGGGGACGCTTGAGCCCCATGCACCCTGACTGAGTGAGGCCTCCAACATCTGGTGGAAAGCCAACATTTACTGTTCGAACTGCTCCATATTCTTCTCGTGGTCCACCTTGACCTATTGTAGCTTCTCCTTAGTCTTCTTCAGCTCGTCTCGGGTGGTGACTAGCTGGTCTTCAGTGGTGGTTAGCCGGTCTTGGTTGGTGGCTAGCTGGTCTTGGGTGGTGACTAACTGGTCTCGAAGAGAAGAGGCATTGTCCGAATTAACAGTATTGCGTGCAGATGACATCGGCTTCTTAAGAGTGCCAAGGCCAACGTTGTAAGCTGTCTGATTCTTGAAAACCAATTGCGACAACTGCTCATCTGGTATCGGGTTGGACCCTGTCTCCTGAGTTTGGTGTTGGAGTTGCATCATTTCGTTATGTTTAAAAAAATAAGTTAATGTTAGAATTTGAAAAAAAAAATTAACATATATAATAATAATTATTTTATTTTAAAAACTGAAACTTACATAGCAGCGTTCGACTTCTTCATTTATCCATTTGTTTTTCTCATTGTAATGCGTCACTCGAAAAAAATTTGGAAATGATTGCACCTCACTTGTGCTACTCTGTTAAAAATAGAAAATAAATTCAGTATTATTCCACATTAGTAAAAACAATGAACTGTTAACTTTTATGTTATGATATATTTACCTCAGAATGTTCGGCACGATGTTGGATAAATGGCTTCGAACCTCCACAATGGTTAAAACGCAAGTGACTTCGATTTTCCGCATTTGCGTGACATTTATCTTGTATTCAACAACACTGTAAGTACCGAAAACAAAGACAATTATAAATTTCAGTTTATTTTAAAATTTACCTCGTGTTTCTTGCTAGACTAAAGCTCACATAAGAATGTCCAGTCTTGCTCCTCTATAAAATCAGGCTTATGTTGTGGAGCATCTGAAGGTCCATGTTCGTCGAATATTGGTTTGAGGACTTTTGTCATATAATCCTTATAATTTTTCCCCATGTGGTAGTCAATATACTGTTGGACATTCACTTTTGTCAGATCGAAGTCGAACCACTCCTACAGGAATAGCAACCGAGTAAAAATAAGTATAAAATAAAATTTTTAACTAACAAACAATATCGAAAACTTAATACCGTACGGAAACTCACAAGTAGCGAAGAGAATAGTTGGTTGATTTTTGTCTCCTACGATATCTTTCTCCAAGAAACATAGTTTTGGGGAGCTTCAAACCGAGTTGTATCTCCTATGGTTGTAGTAAACGCTGAATTATGTTGTCTGACTTGACTTTGTCCATCATATGATATCTCAATCCGGATACGGCCGTGAGCCTTAACGTGCTTAGCCAACCCCAGGCCACGGGTGCGTCCTCGACCCTTCGCTGTACTGGACTCACCTGTGCTAGCAGAGACTCCATCAGGGCCAGTTGTCCTTGCTGATGTAGATGGAGTCGCATTAGCCCGTCTGCGATTGCCCGATGCCATCTACAAAAACACACAAAGTTTCATATTTCCATCACAATAACTCACATGTGGTGTCTTGGATCTAACCTATTATATGCATGAATCATGAATACATAGTATGAACTGTATAAATGATAACATGGATAAGGTATGGGTACTTGGCATTGAATAAAATTGAAACATGGCTGAAATCTTTGACCTTTAATGAAGATTGGCAGTCGCGGCCCCGGTGGACATCAACTCCAGAGAAGAATTATCTATTAGGTCAGATTTGAAACACTAGACTTAAAAAACATACTTGAAATCCTTTGGTATGGTAGCATTTTGGGCAACTGAATTTTGTGACTTCAACAGAACTACAGAAGTCAATTCAATAGATATGTTAGAAAAGCATAAGATGTTGTCTAGTGTAGTATGAATCTTGTCAAAGCCAAAATAATTTTGTTCTTGAAGAAAAAGATACTACATTCTCTGTTTAGAATTTGCACGCTTTTAGAAGTTCAAACTTTCAAGCTTTGTTCTGGTATTGGTGTGTATAACAATGTTGGGGTCATGAGGGGTGTCTCCTTTATGTTCATTTCTTACAATGTATTGTCAATTGTTTTGCACAGGTCTATTTGAAGGAATCTCTTAATGTCCTAAAGAGAGCAGCAAAATGATGTTGTTCTGGTCATCATCATCATCATCAAATCATCATCATCATCATCAATACCATCATCAAAACCATGAAATTATCATCATCATCATCATCAATACCATGAAATTATCATCATCATCATCATCAATACCATCATCTCCCTCGTCTATTTCTTCATCACACTCCTTAAACTCATCAATTCTATCAAAATTACAAAACACACACCACATAAAACACACAACTAAAACACACAACTAAAACACACAAAGACTAAGCTTCCAAAGACCAAGCATATTTAGCCAAGATTGAAGAAAGTAAATTACCTTGATTCGCTGCGTGTCCGAAATTAAATAGTTGAAGATTGAAGCTGCTTCCGGTCGAGAGAATGGGGGAAACACCAATTCCTTCTTTGAAGCAGAGAAGACTGAGGGGAAATCAAAATTAGGGATTTTAATAAACATTTAGCGTCGAATTATTTTCATTTTAGCGTCGAATATTTCGACGCTAAAAAAATAGCGGTACTTAATGAAATTTTTTGGGGGAAAATAAAAGTTTTACCTTTAGCGTCCAAATATTTCAATCGACGCTAAAGGTTATCTTTTAGCGTCGACATTATATTTCGACGCTAAATGTCATTATTTTAGCGTCGATTTAGTATTTCGATGCTAAAGCGTATGATAAATTATTTTAATAATAACAAAAACTAACATTCAACCGATGTACATGACAACAACAACAGCAATCATACATGATGATAGTAATTCAAAACAACAATCAAATTCATAATAATAGTACAAATTATTAATGCATCACGTCATATACTAACTAGATTAGTCACTATTATCTTCGGTATTTGAGGATTCGTGACTTGACTCGAAGTAATCTTCAGTGTCAAATTCTTCTTCAATTGCTACTTCCACGCTAACTTCAGAATGAGGAATTATCTCAACGTCTGTATTATCTCGAGTTAATGTGATATTTTCAGGAACGGTGGCATTTGGTACATGAAATATCTATTCAGGAACTTCGAAGTTGTCAGAGACTTCTTGTGTATCATCTGATATTTCAACATTATCTTTCTCCTGTGTGTCCCAAATGTCCCTATGTTGTAACTTTTCTACCACCATCCATCAATTTCCTAACTTTGGATCAGATATATATATATCACTGACCGTGCTTGGGTACAAAAAATGTATGGATCATTCTTGTACCAAAAATGTTGAACATTAATTGACGTTAGATGATTACTAACTTGAATTCTCATCTTTCTGGCATTTTTGTCAAACCATTTGCATTCAAATAGCACAATATGTCGTCTGGGTTTGTATATCAAGTCAATGACTGATTCTAACACTTCGTAGAAGTCAATAATATCTGAGCCGTGTTCTCCTTGGACTACAATTCCATAATTCTGAGTCACATGAGCAACATCTCACTATTCGGTATGAAATCTAACTCCGTTCACAATGCATCCACTGTATTCATAAGCCTGCTTTTGAGGCCCATAAGCCAAGGAAACCAACGAGGATGACGAGTCCAATTGATCATTTTGCACTTGGTTGTTTATCTAACAATGAGAGAAATATATGTGTTAATATAACAAAATGAAATATATAATGTTAGGATAAAAATAAATATACAATGTTAGGCCTTACAATTGTCTCAAACCATTTAGGAAATTCTTTTTTATATGTTCCATCAACGTTATGGTCACCACCATATTGTAGCATTGTAATATGTTGCCTACAAAAAATGAGTTAGGTTAATGTATGGCAAAAAAATATAGTTATGCACCAAAAAGACTTACGTTAAATACGGTTGCACTCCATCGCAATTACTCAATATAAACCAATGCGCACGTTAAACTTCCTCAAAAGTTAGTAATTTGACACATACTGCTCCAAATGGTCTGTAATTTTGACGGAACACTGTGATATCTTGTTTATTACTTGCATCTCCATCATAGTTTCGTGGCCGATGATTAAAATGAGTTTCAATATTCCGCATGTACATCGAACAAAATGTTATTGCTTCACTTATTACAACAGCTTCTGCTATTGACCCTTCAGGTCGCGCCTTGTTTTTCACATATTGTTTGTAATGTCCCAAAGCCCTGCAGATATGACAATAAGTTTGCATTAATAATAAATTCAATGCACAGTAAAAATTTAAGAATGTAATATTTAAAACTATATAGTACCTATCAATTGGATACATCCATCTGTAATGGACATGACCTCCCTTCCTAGCTTCAGCCGGTAAATGCACGGCCAGATGTACCATCACATAAAAAAAAGGTGGCAAAATTCGCTCTAGCTTGTATAGGATTATCACGATTCCTCGCTCAAGTTCGTCAATAACAGATGTGGTTAATGTCATCTGACATAATTGTTTAAAGAAGCCACATAGATCAAGTACGATGTCGCATACATTCGGGGGGAGATAAGGTCAAATGCCAACATGAAGGAGAATCTCGAGAAGCACATGACAATCGTGACTCTTTAACCCCGTTATTGTATCATCTATGACCCAATGCCCAATATTCGATGCATAATCATCAGGAAATTTAACCATTTTCAGCCAATCACATAATGATTTTCTCTTTGATTGAGTTAGCACATAACTAGCAGGTGGCTTAATAAGACCTCGAGAAGTGACTTGTAAATGCAATTCACTGCTAATTCTAAGATCTTGTAGGTCCAATCTAGCATTTACAGTGTCTTTTGTCTTACCCGGAATATTGAATAATGTGCCCACTAAACTCTCACATATGTTTTTTTCTATATGCTTTACATCCAAATTATGTCGCAAACTCAGAGTCCCCAAATATCCCAACTCAAAGAAAATATTATTTCCTGTCCAATTCAACTCTTCATGTTGACCTCTTTGATTTTTATCTCTATTATTATGATGTTTACCTGGTGTGCTGTCTCTGAGATGTTGATGTTGGCAAAGTATGTCGAATCCAGACAATGGACTGGGCATACTCTGAGGTTCATGTTGACCGTTAAATAATTTACTCATCCGCCAAGGATGACTCAACTCAAGAAATCTCATGTGCCCTATGTATTCTATTTTATTCCGTAATCGTTGCGAAGGTGTTTGACCCGCACAAACTGGACATGCCATGTATCCCTTAGTGCTCCATCCAGATAATGAACCATAAGTTGGAAAATCATTAATGGTCCATAATAATGCGGCATGCATCTGAAAATACTGCTCAGAAGCTGCATCACAGGTATGCACACCCACATTCCATAATGTTTGTAACTCCTCGATCAATGGTCTCAAGTAAATATTCATATCTTTACCAGGGGAACGTGGACCAGGGATAAACAATGACATAAACATGAACGGATCCTTCATACATTTCCATGGAGGTAAGTTATATGGAATAACAATAACGGACCACATGCTATAAGAGTTGTACATATTCCTAAACGGGTTAAAACCATCAGAGGCAAGACCTAACCTGACATTACAGGGGTCCTCAGCGAAACGGGGGTACATGTCATCAAATTTCTTCCACTCGGTTCCATCCGCAGGATGTCTAAGTATGCCCTTCGCACCGATCTTCTTTTCATGATGCCACATCATGTTAGTCGCTGTGTGTCGTGACATGAACAACCTCTGCAGCCTGGGCGTTAAAGGGAAATATCGCAATATCTTTTGAGGCACTTTCTTCCCCATACCACGGACTTTGTACCGACTTTCACCATATATCGGAATATATTCAAGGGATTCATACTCGGCACGAAATAATACACAGTCATACTTACAAGCATCAATGGATTCATACCCCATTCCCAGATCACGCAATATTTTCTTTGTCTCGTAGTACGACTTAGGCAATTCGCTTCCAACCAGTAACATTTGCTTGGTCATTCTGTTGATCACTTTAATGTGTAATAATTTCACAACGAAATTCAAGATCGACATTCCAGCACCTTCAAATGGAATTTTTTTTTTACCTCATCAAGTAGTTCACTAAATAAATTTTGATCATTTCCACTTAACACTGGCATGTCACCACTAACACTATGACCAAGTTGTGGACCTTGAAAGTCATGCAAAGTATCAGTTATCTCATCGTTTGCAGGTTAATTGTAACTACTACTCCCTTCACCGGAATCAATAAACCGTGACTGAGAATTATACTGCTCACCGTGATAAATCCATGTATGGTAAGTTGGTGATATTCCCGGCATGTATAAATGATTATGAACTTCATCTAACCGTTTCATTTTCCTATTCAAACAATTTGTACATGGACACCGAACACGACCTTCTGCATCAATGTGTTGCTTTGCGACTTCCATGAACTCATACACTCTATTACGATATTCAACACTCAATCTATCCAGTGAGCTCATCCAATTTCTATCCATTTCAACGAAATACCTAAATATAATAATATAATTATTAAACATCATAGTACACTCATCAACATTACTAATTCATTAATTATTTATTTAAGCATATACATATATATTTAGTTGATAAATTAAATAGTTTACAGAAAAATTATATTTAGTTAATTAATTAACTAATCTACATATATGAATCATAAACCACTAACAAAAAGTATATAATAAACATAATCATAAAAAATGAAAATAATAAAGACATATGAAAGAATATTTACCTTATGGAAAATTGATTACACTTTTATTGAAAATTTGTAGGAGAGTTGTGAGGTTGCAGAGGAGAGATTCTCATATTTCAGATGATGAAATTGAAGAGAATGAGAGAAAAAAATAGATGAGGAGAAGGGTTGGTGGCATTCTGCATTTTAATCTATCTTTAGCGTCGAAACATTAAATTCGACGCTAATTGTCTGATTTTTAGCGTCGAATCACCTATTTCGATGCTAAATGTCTTATTTTTAGTGTCGATTTAAAATTTAAACGCTAAAGATTAAAGGATTTTCGGTGGAATCTTCATAAACCTTTAGCGACGCTACTTCGTCGACGCTAAATTTCAAGTTTTTGGCGTTGAATATGATTTTTGACGCTAAAAGTATAACATTTAGCGTCGTAATTTTATGTCGACATCAAAAATGATTGGAACAGTTAAAACATGTTAACGTTGAATAATTTTTGACGCTATAAGTCATACTTTTAGCGTCGATATGTGAATTCGATAAAAAAAATTGAATATTTGGAGTTGAATATGATTTTCGTCGCTAACATCTTGATATTTGGCGTCGAATATTAATTACGACGCTAAAAGTGATTATTTGCCTCGAAAGTGGTTTCGACGCTAAATTATTGGACGCTAAAGGCCATAATTTTTGTAGTGATTAGGATGGGTGGTACAGGGTAATGAGTGTGTAAAAAAACTTGCACAAAGTGTCTGCCAACATGAGCAATAGCTATTTCTTGACGCTCTTACTCTGGAACTGCAGGGGACCTTAATGGCAAGTGAGTAAAACAAATCAAAACATTCTCAGAAAATGTATGCAGTACAAGATTGTACCTCGAAGCGATGACAATTCTTAAACTCATTGAATCCATCCAATGTACCTCTGGTGCCGGCGACTGGAAGCGATGACAATTCTTAAACTCATTGTTTGCCCATCCATTTGATGGATAAAGTCGATTATATGAATCCTTATTTTTTTGAATCTATTCAATAAGGTCGCATTGTACTTGACCCCAACCTTCTTTGCCATACATGATTAGTGCAACTATTGCTCTAAATCCATAATGACCATCAACTTGAACATCAATAGTGTGAGAAATATACGTTGATATGCCACATGTAATTTCTGAATATAGGTATCACAGATCGGTGGAAGTTGAGACTGTTCATGAGTTGATCGCCTCCCACAGCCCCCTCTCCCTAGAGTCGGTACAGTTGGTTGAGTGACCCTAAATCCTGAAGTGGAAGGATATTCAAAAGAAGGTATGCGACGTTTATTTTGCTCATCTCTGCCTGTAGGTCGACCTCTATGTTCAGTGTTGTACGAAGGGACTCGAACTGTACTTTGAGATAGATCCGCCATATCGAGAAAATTGTCTATCATATGCTCTCGCATACATGGATCCATCTCATCTAATAATTTAACAATGTTTGATATCTTGTTAGGTCGTGTTGCATTGTCATTGAACTCATGTACGTGCATTGATAACATTCTTCAATGTGCGGCAACACTTTGTATCAAAATTGAGATGGAAAGATGAAGACAATATGCAATATCGTGCATACATGGCAATCCATATATTATTTTGAACGAGCAGTTGCAAATGTCGGCTAGTTGGTGAGATGTTTCCTCAACAAATTTCAGTTGATCATAAATGTACTCCATCGCCTCTAACGAAATCTGACACCCTATTTGATTAAAACTCTCCTCACGCAAATGTGTATGTCGTGGAATGTTCAAAGATTTCTCGAATGACTTTTGAATTTCCCCAAACTGATTTCTCAACATCTTGTGTATTTTTTCAAAAGTTAATTGTAGGGATGACATGATATTTCCCAAATATAATTTCAGTCTCGAATGTGCAAACTCTGCCTTGTAATTTAAAAAATATTATATTTTTTCATTAGTAAAATTTACATTAATGACCAATAATTTAAATAGTAAAGAAATAAAATAATTGTACCTTTGACTTGAATTGCTTCCCAGGTGCATACATGTATCAATCCATGCTGAAACAAATCGGTCTCTGTAAGGGTGTAATCATGTCTCCCAAAGGTAATTTAGAGCACCATTGAATTGTCTAAACTCCTTGCGCATCACCTCTCATTTCTGTTGGTAAGCCCACTGTGTTGATGAATTAATAAGGGAGTGCCATGATGAATAAAAGTGTTTCCATTGCATACCAAACATAAGACTGCATTTCTTCATTACGCACTGATTTATGTGCCAAAAATAAAGAATGTGACGAGCCATGGGAAAAGATGTTTCAATGGCTTTAATAAACCCCAAATCCCGATCTGAAACAAAAACTGATGGCAATGATGCTCCTTTTTAAACCATCCATTTCTTCAAGATTGATAATGCCCATGTTAGTTTCCCAGCCGTCTCATTACTAAGATATGCGAATATAAGCGAGTAAGTTCGCATTGTGGATGTGATACCAACAACCTCCAATAGTGGTATCTAATACTCGTTGGTCTTGTATGTGGCATCAATGATCAACACAGAAGGAAAGTTGACAGATAGCTCTAGGCTTTTAAGATGAACCCAAAGAATATCTGTAATTTCATTGGTGTTTGGATTTGTAAGGTAATCATGGATGTAATTTTTCTTAATCAATTGATCCAAAACATATTGAATAGAAGTTAGACCACCCCGTTTCACTTCTTTGTTTCTGGAAATAGCATTGTAAATGGTTTTGATTCTTGTACTATTTGACGGGTCTCTTTCTTTTAAAACACTAAGAATTTCACGAGATGTGGTGTTGTTGGCCATGTCAAGCACAAATTGTTTCTCTAACGGTTTTAGCCTAGACGGATATTCATGACCATCAAAATATTCTACTAGTTGATGGTTATGGAAACCACATGTAACCTTTAATCCTCACATAACACCGTCTGGAGGTTTTGGTATACCTTGCAACTCAAACGGACATTCACATTTTTTTATCCCACTATTTTTTTTACTATGGATTGACCTTCAACAAGATACCACGGTGGTTTGTAGTTTCCTCCTTTTCCACACATAAGATGGCACTTTGGCAGTTTGCCGCCTTTCAAATTAGCAGAATTTTTAATCACTATCACAATATTATTTTCTAGACCAATTATTTTCGCCCAATTTATCATATATTCTCTACTTTCAAAGATCTATATAAACAAAATAACGAAGATGTATAAATAAACAATAGACATAATTTCTATACTTTAAAAATAAATAACGAATATACATAATACAACGATAAAAATAACCTGGTCTGTAGTAAATTCAGTTGTATAATCGCGACTATTGTTGGAGATGCTTTCCCCACTTCGAACTTCATTCTCGCCTGACCAACTATCTGAAAATGAGCCCAAGTTATAGTTATCCATAATGTTTTCCGAAGATGATAACTCTATTATAAGAAAAGAGAATGATATGTTGAAGGGGAAAGAGAGAATGAGATGTGAAAGGCTCAAATGATCTTTCCTTCAAACTTACAAACTACCTCTTTATATAAGAAGTAAACACAAATAAAACAAATAACTTTTAATAAAGTAAAAGTAAATATGTAAACTGATTTACGAAATTAAATAAGACAAACAACTTTTAATAAAGAACATATAAAATCAGAATCAGAATCAACACAACTTTTAATAAAATATTTAAAAAAAAAAGTAAAAGTAGATATGAATACTGATTTACGAAATTAAATAAGACAAACAACTTTTAATAAAAAAAATATAAAATCAGAATCAGAATCAACACAACTTTTAATAAAATATTTTTTAAAAAAAAAGTAAAAGTAGATATGGATACTGATTTACGAAATTAAATAAGACAAACAACTTTTAATAAAAAAATATAAAATCAGAATCAGAATCAACACAACTTTTAATAAAATATTTAAAAAAAAAATTAAATTAGATATGTATACTGATTTACGAAATTAAATAAGACATACAACTTTTAATAAAAAAAAATATAAAATCAGAATCAGAATCAGAATCAACACAACTTTTAATAAAATGTTTAAAAAAAAAAATAAAAGTAGATATGGATACTGATTTACAAAATTAAATAAGACAAACAACTTTTAATAAAAAATATATAAAATCAGAATCAACACTACTTTTAATAAAGTAATTTTTTTTAAATTTTTTTTTAATAAATATATTAGATTTATTAAACAAATAGACTATCAAAAAATTTATTTTATAATTTAATTTTATTTGGTTAAATTATATTATTTTAATACATAAATAGTATTAATTAAATTAAAAATGAATCAAAAAAATAAATGAATAGATACGAAATCTATAACATTTATTAACAAAAATAAAAATTAATTATAAAATAAAAAATAATTATTAAAATGACAAATTGAGTTATAATTAGTATATATATATATATAAATTTTGTAATATGTATAATAATTGAATGAATCATTTCAAATATTGAGAGGGGTAATTTAGTAAGTTAACAAGGAGATAAGGGGCGTGGCAGGCGTGGCGGGGATGATCAATTTTCTTTTAAAAAATAATTAAAACACTTATCAATCATTAATCAAATGATTTTATAAAGATAGTCACTGTTTAAGTCAACTAGCTCATCTCTGTGAGAAAAAAATAAAATCCTTCTCTTTCTTCAATGGCATCATACAACTCGGAAATTGCGAAAGAGTTCCGGTTCTTCCGGGTTTACAAAGACTGTCGCGTTGAGCTACACTGTCCCCAATGCGACAAAGTTCCACCGTCCGATGACACCACCACCGGCGTCCGATCCAAAGATGTAGTCATCTCATCTGAACCACCCGTATCTGCCCGTATTTTCATACCTAAACTCAAAAGCCCTAACCAGAAGTTCCCTCTCTTACTCTATGTGCATGGCGGCGGATTCTGCAGCCAATCCGCCTTTGCTCCGCAGCATCATAATTTCTGTAGCATTGTTTCTGCTCAAGCCTGTGCCATAGTAGTATCCGTGGAGTACGGACTCTTCCCGGATCGACCCATACCGGCTTGTTACGAAGACTCGTGGCGTGGGCTGCACTCCAGTGGGTGGCATCCCATGTTAGCGGAAATGGACCCGACCCATGGTTGAATGATCATGCTGATTTTGGGAGAGTTCTCATAGGTGGAAACAGTGCCGGAGGGAACATTTCACATACTTTGGCATTTCGGGTCGGATCCATCGGGTTACCCGGTGTTAAGGTAGTTGGGGTGATCATGGTCCACCCATTTTTTGGAGGTACAAAAGATGATGAAATGTGGTTGTACATGTGCCCCACTAACGGTGGGCTGCAGGATCCTAGGATGAAACCGCCCGCAGAGGATCTAGCAAGTCTTGGGTGTGAGAGGGTATTGATATTTGTGGCAGAAAAGGATGAATTGAAGTCTGTTGGTGTAAATTACTATGAAGAATTGAAGAAAAGTGGATGGAAAGGAACAGTGGAGCTTGCTGAGAATTATAGCGAAGGGCATTGCTTCCTTTATTACAACCTTGAATCTGAAAAAGCTGTGGAGTTGATCAATAAGTTTGTTTCCTTCATTAGACAAGATTAATTAGTATTGTAACACTCGCATTTGTTTTTGGACCTTTTGGTTTGTGAGAGGATGCATGTGCCTTTGAAATTGATCGAATAAAATTTCTCATAATTTGAAAAAGAAAAGTAAATTTGATCTCTGATGATATGTTCAGGCCAAAGTTTGTTCAGAATCTTTTGTGTATCGATCTCAATTTTATGTTTGCATGAATGATGGAGAAGATTCACCACCTACTATGATACATGCAAATCTTGACATGAAGTTTAAAGGGTGTATTCAATTGAGATTTTAAAAGACTTTTTTGGGTTAAATAAGTCTTGTGGTATTCAATTAAAATTTTTAAATTATCTAAAAAGTCTTGTGGTATTCCATTAAAATTATTAGGATTTTTTAAAGAGTGTATCCAAATCTAGTGATATACAATCAAGACTTTAAACAAGTAATAGAAAGTCTTATAGTATTGAAAAATATAATTATTTTGAATGATTTTTTTTATATGTGTGGTTGTATGAGACTTTTTAGTGAGAATTATAAATATCAAACTCTATAAAAAATCATACCCTAACTCATGAGACTTTTTACATAAGATTTTTTTTACTGTTAGAAAACAGAAGATGATGTTATCTCTTCGTGAACAAGTTATTTGCTTATTAGTAATTTCTTATTTTTTTTTCTTTCAAACAAAACAATATGACTTTATTTTAAATACAACTGGTAAGGTCATTCCTCCAACCATTTTTCATAATGAATTTCATTTTTCGATGAGGAAAATTCTATCACATTTAAAGATAATTTCCTAGATTTTCTTTGAGGCCAGCGGAACTTCTTCAATCGGATAGATGATAATGTATAAATGGAATTTAACACAACAATGATTTTTTTCCTCGTTTTCTCGCTAATTTTTTGCTTGTATTTTTTTTTTTCTTAAAAAAAACCCCAAATTTAAAGAAAAATATTTATAAATTAGTAAGATCATTGATGTCGATGTGTTATCTTTTATTCCTAGGTCAGAGACATGACATTCTGTCACAGAAAATCGAAAAATAATCTGAGATAATTAAGCATTTTCGTCAGTAAAGTTATCTACACTGTTAGTAAAATATTGATAGATTGCTTAAGTCCAAGAAATATTACCGCCAACATAGCTTGTAAAGAAAATATAGTTATAATGGTTGAGGCATCCCCACCTAACCATGATAGAAATTATAGCATTGTTAATTCAGTGGAGGGGTGACCTGGATAAGAATGACCCAAGAAAAGAATGTCTCATTGAACTAGATAGACATTACTCATAATCCGATTAAAAGTTGGTTGGTCAGCATCATAAAAGTAAAATGTGTGTGGTGTGTGTGGTCCTTTCAAATCTTTTAAATTCTTATGATATAAATCTTTTAAAATCCAATAAGTAAAAAATCCTGATTAAAAAAACTGTAACAAAATCTTAGAAGTCATTACTGTAGACAACAGAAACTGGGCGACATATGCTGTTCTAGACTCAGGGCTCGGTTGGGAGTACGGAGTAGCCCGCGGGGGACTAAACCGGAGAATAAAATGGAGTCGCCACCCGGTGTGAACCGGGAAAATGATTTAAGGCTGCACTCACCCCTCGCAAGGGAAGACCTCAAACCGTTGGGTTCGGAATGATCCATTACTTATGTCATTTGTAATGAATGGATTTGTGCAATTTTAACCAAGTCTACTCAACATACATATTGGTCAAAGTATTGTAAATTCTTATAAAGCCTAAATCTAGGTTTGCATGCTTCAAAAGTAAACTTTCATAACGGCAAACATACGACATCACACAAACGTGCTACATACATAGTAATCTAAACATACCTTAACTTAAATTCCTAATACAAAAGGTAAACAACTAGGACATGCTTGAAGTGAAACAACATTCTAGTGGTCTAATCATGCTCGAATACAAGTCGGATGAAATGAAATACATGAATCTTTCAAGTGGTACGGGGCATTGTATCCCGAGTGCAAACCATAATACCGTCCATTCGGATTCGGCTATGGAATTTATATCCGGGTTTCCATCCAATATACCACGAGAAAGAACACATATTCCATCCACCCGAAATCATATCACACACCAATTCATGATATTCATAAGACGAAAAGTAAGTTTCATGCTTTTCTAAGTTACTAATTTACATAACTAAAATTAAATGACATACTAAACTAATTATTCATGCTAAACACATTTCCTAAGTCATTATTTCATGTGGAGAAATTTAAACAACATGCTAAACTAATTATTCATGCAAAAATACCATAAAATAAACTTCCTAAGTCATTATTTCATGTAAATAAATTTAGTAATAGGTGCCCTCAGGTCTAACCTTTTTGTCGTCTCTCGGAAATGCGTTATACGACCGTCGAAAGGGCTATCACTCGGTAACTTTTTTGGTTCGCTGTTTTGACGTTTTTGCTCGTTGTTTCGCTGTTTTGTCCACTGTTTTAAGTTCGTTTCGCTGCGATTCAAGTCTCCACAATTAACTCGCTGGTTAGCAGTGAATTAAGGTCGGTTTTGGTGATTTTTGGAAGGCGTAGGACTGCCGTTTGCTCGGTTTACTTAAGGACTTTCAAGTGCAGTTTTTGCTCACTGTTTTGATGAATTTAGGGACTGTTTTGAGTGTGTTTGAGCTGCTGTTTTGGGGGAATTTCAGAGGGTATTTAGGGCAGTTTGTGCACTGGTTTGGGGGCTAAAATAAGGGTGGTTTGGGTGCAATTTCCAGGGGCTAATTTGCGTGAACTGCAGAGGGTGATTAGGGGGCTGATTGGCGTGAAAATGGGGCTGGACTAGGGTTGTTTGGGCGTGAATCTTAGGGGCTGTGAAGGAGGCTTTGTGCGTGACTTCTAGGGCAGTGAGGAGGGGCTATAGTGGCGTGAAAATGGGGCTGGAATGGGAGCCTATTTCAGTGGCTGAATGGCGTGAACAATGGAGGCAAGATGGAGGGCTGAATGAGGAAGGCAGAATGCGTCTTCTAAGGGCTGGATGAAGGGCTGTTTTTGTTCTTCCAAATGCTTAAGTGTTTGATCAATCTATGCTTGGTATATGCTCAATGTGTGCTAGCCCCTTAAGGTTAAAAATGATGGTTTATATAGGCAAATGAGAGAGTGGTTATTGCATGGTGGGAGTATGGGTGCATGGGCATGTGGTATGGGCATAGGCAAATGAGAGAGTGGTTATTGCATGGTGGGAGTATGGGTGGGGGAATGGTTTGCATGGGTTTCTTGTTTGTTAGTGTTTTGTTTGGTGTGTGAAGGAATTGTGAGGGAATTATTTTTGTTGGTTAGTGTTTGGGTGAGGATGGTGATTGGTGGCTTTGTGAATTATTGTTTGTTGTTTAGTGTTTGGGAGAGAATTGTTTTGATAATTGCATGGAATGGGCGTGGGGTATAGTGGGGGAATGAGTTATTTGTTTATTATTTGCCAAAGTGGGGTGGAATGGTTAAAGTAAGTTTGGTAGATGGGTAAATCATGTTTGAATAGTGCATGGAAAGGTGAAAATGTGTGCATGGGCGTGGGCTTCTTAGATGGTGGGCTTGGTGCTTAATTTGTCTTGGTTTCATGGGCTTTGGATGTGGGTTTAGGTGTTTAGGTGGGCTTAGAGTGGTTTGCGGTGATTTCAGGCCAAAGATATACCTCGAAACGAAGATTCAACAAGCGAACTCCGAGCGAACTTAGCGAATCAAAACCAAAATGTGTCAACTCTTGACTTTCCCTTTCCGACGACCGTTTTCCGCGACTTCCACGACTAAAAGGTAGTGCCTCCAATCGATGCTCATCATCGGGACTTACATGTAAAAATGCAGTGCCTACAATTACATTCTTAAATAGTCTTTTAAAATCCACTAGATTTATTTATCCATAAACAATCTTTTAAAATCTCAATTGAATACACCCCCTAAGTTAATGGTGTATTAGTGATGAGAAATTTATATAATTCTTTATCGTGTCACGTGACGGTTTCATATAAAAGTTATAAAATTAAGTTAATAAATCTATTATAATAAAAATACATATTATAATTTTATAAAAAATTTATTATAACAAAAAATATATTAGACTATCATATTAAAATAAAAAAACACTATTAAATTACCTACAATTAACCAAATATTTGTAATTAACTTTTTATTATTAAATTATAAAATTAATGTATCTCTACAATTATTTTGTTATTATTAAATTATAAAATTAAAATTATAAATTATTAACATAAGAAACTTATTACAATATAAAAACATAATCTACTATTACAGTAAAAAAACCTATTAATTTAATTAATTTATATTTAATTTATTATTATTAAAAAGAAACATATTATGATAAGAAAACATATTATAATCTCTCTTAAAATAAATAAATAAAAAATACTTAATCTCTACAATTAATTTTTTGTTATAAAATTATAAATTATAAAATTAAAATATCTTTATAATTAATTTTGTATTAAATAAAAAATTATTACAATAAAAAGAATATTTTAATTTTATAAGAACTATATTATAATAAGAAAACATATTATATTATCATATTATAATTAAAAATACTATTAAATTATAAAAAATAAATTAATAAATCTATTAAATAAGAACCATATTATACTATCTGATTAATTTTTAAATAATATAATAGATAATCCGAAAAAAATACATTTAATCTCTACAATTAATTTTTTATTATTAAATTATAAAATTAAAATATCTTTGCAATTAATTTTGTATTAAATAAAAAATATGTTATAATAAAAATACATATTATAATTTTATAATAACTGTATTATAATAAGAAAACATATTATAATATCCTATTATACTTAAAAACACTATTAAATTAATAAATCTATTAAATAAGAACTCTATTATAACAAGAAAACATATTATACTATCCGATTAATTTTTGTATAATACAAATAATCCGACAAAGAATATATATATATATATGAGTTAAATATTTTTAAACTTTCCCATCGCGTCACATGATATTAAATCTTTACAATTAATTTTTTATTATCTATTATAATAAGAAGATATAGTATAATATTCTATTAAAATAAAAAAATATTTGTGGCGCTAATCTCTACCATTAATGTTTTTATTATTAAATTATAAAATTAAAATAATAAAACCTATTATAATGTAAAAATATAATCTTCTATTAAAATAAGAAACCTAAATAGTAGCCGCTCACAAAACTTAGCCAATTTTTTGGAATTCGAGTCTATTATTATTTGTTATTTTATTTTGAAATATTTTATAAGTTTTTATTTCATAATTTTTTTTAATTTATTGTGCTTCAAGATGCATGATCAAACTATTATCTTTTGCACAGTAATTTAAAAATATTATTTAAGAACTATGAAATAATTGAATAAGACATAAAAATTACATGTAAGTAAATCAATTATTTCATTTAAACTATTAAACCAATAAGATTCAGAGCATTTACAATATCAATATATAAAATATATGTTCAACCCACACAAAGTGCATACCATGTACTAATATTTATAAAAACATATAAATATTTTAGTTTATCATCTATTTCCTAGTCAAATAGATTTTACTAGAAAATGAGTGTTTTACATTATATTTTGAGTGTATTGAATATTTTAATGAATGCGTTGAATAAAAAAAAGTTAATTACTTTTAATGAGGATTTTTTTGTATTAAAATATATCCAAATAAATTTTTAGGCTATAAATAGTGGTTATCTCCTATATTATAGAAGAGATATAGCTTATCAATAAAGCTATAAGTTAAAGATGATTAATTAGGATAAGATAAAATCAGGTTTAGCTCTAAACTAAGGCCCCAATTTATATTAATTATCAATATATGCTTCAAAATTTATGAATAATTAAAATTTATGTATAATTTTTTAAAATTTTGAACTTATACTAAGCTTGTTTCATATTTGAATCAATAATATATATACACATTTTAAATACAATATTCAAAAAATCACTTTTTCAAAAAAGAAAATCTTCTAAATTATCTTTTATAATAAAAAAAACTTATAGGCAAAATTTCACATAATTTTTTTCATTTTCTAAATATTTTTTTTCTAATCATATCACACTTACATACATTTTTGTCTTATCTTTTGTGTGGTGTTGTCATGTGGTATTGCATAATATAAGAGAGAAAATTGATTTTTTTGAGAAGTTCATTATATATAATAATCTTGAAACACTAGCTATATTATGGAGAATTATGATTTTTTAGTTCTTTAATGTTTTGTTAAATCTTATGTTCAATGCATTATCATATCCCTCCATTCATTATATGTAATATGTTTTGCATTATTGGTTTCAATATGTTGGGTCTATGTGTTGGAAAATTTCGTAACAAACCGTGTCCAATTGAGTTGTAATGGGTTGTGAGGACCTTGGTGTATTTGGACAGCTTTTGAAAGATGTTGGATGAAGATCTTAGAGAGTCATATGCATGTCACGTTTTTCCATCCAATGAGCCGATGTGTGTATCATGTCATTAAGAACATTCGAACGTGCTTTACGTATTGACATATGTGCGTCAAACGTTTGACACCAAATTTGAACGTATATGCATTTTTCACTTTTCTAGATTTGTTTTAAATGTTTTTTTTGAAGGCTGGGAAACCTACATATATAAAGAAAACCTTAGCCTTTTTCCCAGGGTTGGAAACACAAAATATGGAGCCTTAATATCTTTATTTCCATATTCTTATTCTCTCATATAACTTTGAAAAATCCTAATCATATTTGTTTCCATCTTCTTTGAAAGTTTAGGTTCACCATTGAAGATGTCATTGATCTCATATCTTCTTTGTTCTTAGTAAACATATTTCTTTGGTAACCATCAAAACAACAAAGATGGCTATTCGACGTGACTTTGAAAGAGAAGAGGAATGTGAAGATAATTTCTTATATCCACAGATTTATAGTAATGAATATAAGGCCTAAAATGGTAATTTTCGTCACTTAACCCATCTTTTAGGCCTAAATTTAACTTAATTACTTAAAAATTTAAGGAAAATGCTTAACATGAAAGTTGTAGCCTGTGTCTAATCTTTCCAAAAATACTGAAATCATTAAAAAGAATATCTGTAACTCAAGATATTGTCAAAATATTGAGGGTTGTTCATGAAATCAGATAAATTAAAAACGGTACTGAAATTTCGGAAAAATTATTTCGAACTTTTGGAAAATGTTACAAGAATTTCAAATCCATTAATACATGATTATATGCATAATAACATATCGTGCAAGAATAAAATGACCATAATAGACATGTCATGACAACCGAGGTGTTACATTCTCCCATCTTTATATATGATTCGTCCTCGAATCCAAACTCGTACTAAACAACTAACATACATGAAGAATTCTAACTACATGGGATACATGACTTACTTGGAGCCGATGAAACCGCAGAAGCTACTAAAATCTAAATTTTCTCTAATACCAATATTGTCACATCCCAATATACCTAGGACATGACCCGCATGAGAACATGTATGAGAGTTTTAGTCGGCTCTTGGTTTTATCTACTAGAGAGAGACTGAAAGGTTTTGGATCTTTGTTTGGCTATTAGGTACATGTTTTTCACTTAATTTTTTTTTTTTACTAAGGATCAGTTCTAAGCTTCAAATTCATATTAGAAAAGGTCCCATTGGTTTGTGTAAAATTTTTCTTTTATAGTGAAGGTTTTGCAGTAAGGGAGGAAATAATTTTCTTAATGAGGAAATTATTAATAAGACAATTGGTAGTTATGGAAGGTGTTAATATGAAAAGAAAGATAATTGGAAAGTGTTTTAAGATGGAAATGATATAAATTTATGGAAGTTGGCTAAGAAGTAAAGAGATTGAGTCCTGCTGTAAAACTAGAAACACGAGGCATGTTCAGCCAAATATGTAGGTGTATCAGGTCGGCATTGATGGTTATGTCTGACCAGACTTAAGGGTTTATATACATCCAGATGTATATGTTTTCTCTATAGTTTTAGACTATACAACATTCCTTAAATTTCATACAGTGACCCTCTAGAAGACTCATCATCTAGCCATGCAAAAATAGTTCTGTTAGTGGATGATTTTTCCCCTATGTGATTTCGATAGATTTTTGAGGATTCGTTCCCCATTCCCAAAGCTTCATTTTTCCGGTCTTCTGATTCTTTTGGAGGCTTCAATCTTGAGGATTCATTCCTTGTGTCTTCCGATTCATTCGGTCGTCGAGAGGATTCAATCCCCATGTCTCACGATTCATTCAGTTCTTTGATTCCGAGGATTCATTGCTTATATCTTCTGATTCATTTGGTTCTTCAATTCCAATGATTCATTCATATTTCTCCTGATTGATTCAGTTTTTTGATTCCCGAGATTCATTCCTTATTTCTCTCGATTCATTCTATTTTTCAATTCCGGGGATTCATTCTCTATTTCTCCCGATTCATTCGATTTTTCAATTTTGATGATTCATTCCTTATTTCTCCTGATGCATTCGATTTTGTCTGATATCTGTCTTTATCTGTTGTCTTGTCCTTTTTCCCGAGGTTTGTATCCCATTCTCGGGGTCTGTCTTTATTCTCAAGGTTTTACTCCAGTTCTAGAATTGTCCGATATTCTTTCTCATTCTCAATGTTTCTTTTCATTCTTGAAGTTAAGACCCGAGGTTCTACTTCAAAGGGTTCATTTTGATTTTTCGAGGCTTCATCCCTCAGTATTTTCTCCTAGACAGGCCTCGCCCCCAATATTTCTCTTAAGCGGGCCTCACCCCTAGTGTTTTCTCTTAAGCGGAGCTCGTCCCCAATGTTTCGTTCTTCTAACTTTAGATGCTCCGTGGTTTGCAGGTGTCAACTCTTGACTACAATTTATGTATCTTACTTCATTTCTTAAAGGCTTGTTTTGTTTGAATTTTCCTGAAAAAGAAATGATATATGTATGTATGCATGTATGTATGCTTGTATGCAAATGATTCCTAGTTGTCGGCCCGCTCTTCGGATTATAGGAGTGCATAAGTTATGCGCTTCTTCTATGGAGGTACCATTAGACATTGTCTCATTTTTTGCTCAGTCTCTCCCTCGGGGTTCCCAAATCATCGATTTTGCTATCCAAATTCCTTTCATTATGCAATGACTCATTGCATGTTCTCAAATGCTTTTCTGGAAATTCTATCTCTTTCAAAGTTTGAGCATTGTTCAAATTCAGAATTCAATCTCAACTAAGGTTTTACCTTTCAAATGCTTCCCTGTGTGTGTGTTTGTGTGTGTGTGTGATTCTTTTACAAAGAATTATGTGTAATCAGGATTGGTTAATGCTGGTGCCTAGCGTAGATTAATACTGACGCTTTAGTTCATTTTTCATCTTTTCTAACACCTAGTTAAAGATCTACAAAATTTCTCAAAATTTCATTTTACGTAGGCCTGATCTTGATCCCTGGCTTCCTTAAGTCGTCAAATTGCCTTTTGACGCAAAGACTTCACATTTGTGATGCGAGCCCCTTGTTACTAAATAATTTCACCAACTTAAGTTGCTTTGCGTACTCAGTATTTGAGTTGTCATTTGTCGCGAAAATACTCGTGGGGTTCACGATACTCCCGGTTATGAAACACTCAAACAGTGAAGTATGTTTTATGAGATTCACCATTTTTCTTTTGTTTAATTCCTTTTCTCCTCTATCTTTTCCTTTTTCTTTTCTCCTCACTTTTTTGTTCTTTTTCTCCTCTTTTCTTCACATTTTTTTTTTGCGTCGTCTCATTAACCTAGTGTCACTTTAGTCTTAATTTCATAAAAGAGTCAAATGAATGTTAGGTTTCTTGACCATCTTTACAAGTTGTGTCAGTACAAACTCTTTCTAAGTATATATTGATATTCTAAATGATGTTTTAATGCACATTTTTGGATAGCATTCTGTTAGTTATTCCAAAGTTTAAAATTATTTTAAGGATTTAGACACTCTCATTTTCCAAGAGACGAGATATTCTTGGGAAAGACTAAATTTTATTATGATCGAACAATTCAAAAGAGTCATAATAAGAAAATTAAAGATGTAATACAATAATAATGTTTTGGGTTGGTATCCCTCAGGATCAAGTATCTTGCCTCTATCGATCAAGTCTTAAATCTTATGTTTGAGCCGGGGGCAACTATCAGTGTCATGTCCCTTTTGCTAGTGGAAGTAACAATATTGGTTCAGGTTGAGGTGGCGGGGTGCTAGGCCCGGTAGTGGTTTGGGTTTTAGGGGTGCCATTAGACCTTGCCTTTTTAATTTCTCTAACATATTCGATAGAGGTCTTCCAAGGATTGAAAATATCTGGTTCTTGTTAGAAATTATTTCAGCGTGGCTAGGCTATATTCCAGAAGGTCCTTCATCAGTCTTCTTATTATGGCTGTAATATTTTCTATTTTCACCCTCTTATTCTTCCAAGTCCATGACAGTCTTCTTCAAATGTCGGAAGTCTAAAATCATGGAGGTCATCCTCCTCAACTTCTTGTAAATGAAGGGTTTAATGCCTTTGACAATCATCTTGATTTGGTCATTCTCCGAGGGTCGTGTATGCATCTTCAGAAGCTGGATTCTCCAGCGGTTCAGATACTCTTTAAAAATTTCATTAGGCTTTTGTTTGGTATTCTCCAAGTCGCGGAGGGACACGTCTATCTCCATGTCTGTGACGTATTGGTTTAGGAAGGCTTTCGCTAGTGTTTTCCAATCATATTTTATCTTCTTTTCCAGGTTGTGGTACCATACTACGAGTGCTCCTTCCAATGACATGCTAAATATTATCAAGACTTGTAGCTCGAATAGGCCAGCAACACTCATAATAGATACATATTGACAGATGTGCACTTTTGGGTCTCAATTCCATTGAACTTGGCCACGTGAGGCATTTTGAATTCAGAAGGCAGCTGCTTCTTGAATGCCAGAGCATTATAGTCCAGTAAGTCTTCATGTTTGCTTTTCATCTTTTGGGCCACTACCTCTATTTGCTCCTTTAACGTATGTAGTTCGGCCTCAGCCTGAGACTTGGCTATTTTTCTGACAGCGTATTCCACCATGTCTTCTTCATCATTTAGGATGAGGCTTACCCATTTCTACTTTCGGGTTTCTTATGCCTCATTTCGCTAGTCTCGGCCTTTGCTATTTGAGGTTCTATCTGAGTTGTTGTCAGGTTGGCAATAGCATTAACCACAGTTTGTAGTTGTTCTGCCATCTTGTTCACAACAGTTTCTAATTAGTCTACATGGGAATTGATTCACTTTCTCTTTCCATTTTAGAGTTTGATGAAGCCTAAATTCATTTTTGGTTAAAGAAGAAATGGAATGAACGAATAGTGTCATCTATTTATAGCATGGGCTGATTTTTGTTAAGAGATGGATGGATAGGATTGTGTCACTTATTTAAAATCAAAACCAGTCACGAAATTACTATTTATCCAAGAGAAATATACAATTTTGACTTGGTTCTAGTCCAAATTTAGGAACATTTTCAACATGAATATTGTAGGTCTCGGTCTAAGCTTTCTCACCATATAATGATCCAAAAACTCAAACATCATACGGAAAAGGTATGGCCAAATTAATGAAAGTTATCTGAGACTCTATTAAGTTAAAAAGAAAGTGTTGAAATCAAAAATTTATCCCGAGTCTTCGTTCTTGATTTCTATGGTATGAAACCTATTTATACATGATTATATGAATAATAACATGTCATGCATGATAAATTATTGTACTGGACATGTCATGATTGATTGAGGTGTTATATTTTCCCTCCCTTAAAATAGAATTCGCCCCCGAAATCTAACCGATCTGTAAACTGTGTAACTGAGCTATCAGGCACTAACTGTATCATGTAATGCTATTCTAATTGTCACATGAAATGTTGTCTTGAATGTCACTTGTAAGTTATATTCCAATTATCACATGAAAAGCAAACAATGTTATGTATATAAGTAAAAGAACTCACGTGGACTCGACAGAGCTGCATCGGTCATTACACCTAAACCTCTACTCTGATACCAACTTATCACACCCCGGGAAATTCAGGCATGTGATCGAAAGAAGACGGTCTAGCCATCACTTAAACCCCTAACATACACTAACTGATTTACTGACTGACTATATGGATGGCTATAATGCAAACGTGATCATGAAAACTGCAAATCTGCTGTATAACTTGCCTGAATATAATTAGTAAATACACATCATAGATATAAGCTTGAATGCATATCTTATAAATACAATGATTCCTTCCGCTTAAGAAATCCTATATTAAGTAATTACTTAAAATTTCTAAATACCTTAAACTATTTAAAATATAATTTCTTAGTCTATAATGGAACCTTATTCCAACAGACTCTCTATGCAACCATTTGATCCTCAAAAATCTTACGCATCTTGCGTGCACAAATATTGGATTGCTCAATCTACCACTGAAAATGAAAACAAGAAAAAAATACGAAAAATACATATATTAAATAATAATAATAATATAATAATAATAATAATAATAATAATAATAATAATAATAATAATAATAATAATAATAATAATATGAAACTTACTTTGACTCACGTAGAGTGAGCTGATGAAATTTCCCTGACCTAGTACTGAATGTCGTTGATGCCACATGGCTCGTATTATCTGCGACATTCATCTCAGTTAGGTGCTGCGATATCATCAGATACTGTGCAAGTGGAGTCTGATCAGGATCCAATATCGGAGTCTGAGGCTACTGCGAGCTAGTACTGGCCTCATTATCATGGGTCCCAATAGACCTACCAGATGTAGATCTACTCCTATAGAGAAAATCTCTACCGGTACCTCTAGCCATATCTGTAAGAATATAATCAGAACAAGAATGCATAAATTAATTTTAATCAAACTAACTGTCTAGTAACATTGATGTGATTACAATAGTTCATCAAACAAATCATTTTATTTTTCTATCTTAACATTAAGTTTAATTCAAATAAACTTCAAACAAATTGTTCGAATTTTTCTATCTTACTAATTCCATACGGCATAGATGGTATTTCTTTTTTTTTTATTGGGAGCCTCAGAACTTCCAACTGCGAAAAATGGGATTGATATGATTTTGAAGTAGTCATTTTGCAGATTACCTTAAACTGTACAAATATATTTTCAACTACAATTACTTATTTTAACCTATTACCTCAAATACCTCTTCAATCTATCAAAATTTTGACAGAGTTTTCTCTGTAACTATGATAATCCAAAATTTTTAATTACACAAAATAATATGCGTCACATCGAGATTATGTTTGATCACATTGAGATTATGCTTGATCGCATCGAGATTATGCATGATTAAATTAGAACTCCAGTATGATAAATGCTAGAAGATGCTTATTTTCTTCCACCTAGAATGCTTACATCAAGTTGAAGTTTTACTTTCTCGATACATCATATGTCTGTATACCCACACCCACACCCACATCCCATAATAGTTGTAGTTCAACTATCAAATATTGGAGGTAAACATCTATATTCTGTTTCGTATTCTGAGGCCCTGGAATAATTAATGATAAGAACATATATTGCTCTTTCATGCACATCCAAGGTGGAAAATTATACGAAGTGATTATGAATGGTCATGAAGAATATTGTTGTCTGAAATTGGTCGAAAGGTTGAAAACCATTAGTACACAACCCCAGTCTAACATTACAGTTTTCATATGCAAATGAAGGGTTAGTGAGGCTAAAATGCTTCCATGCCTCCGACTTAGATGGATGACACATAACGCATTTTTCTTGTTCATGCTCATCGTGCCATCTCATGTGCTCGCCTGTTGCCATTGAAGCGTATAATCGTTGCAACTTTGGGGTCAAAGTAAAATAATACATCTTCTTATACGATACCATGTTATGTTTAACTGATCCTCTTTTGTTCTTAAATCTGAGTTGAGAACATAATTTACATATTGTCAATGCAACATCATCACCCTAGTATATCATGCAACCATTATTATAACAATCAATTTTTTTAACAGGCAGTCCAAGTCTCTGAACTAACCATTTCGTATTGTAAAAAGTTATCCACCATCGTATTGTCAGCTGCTAACACTTCTATAATGAATTGTACTCAATCATCAAATGCCTTCTCTGATTGATGTTGCTCAGATTTCATATTCAAACATCGAGCTACCGCTGACAACTGCGAATATTTTTCACACCCCGGTCATAACTCTATATCTAAATAACTCAACATTTTGTAAAAATTCTCTACATAAGGATTATGGGATTCCTCCAGATTATCTGTTTGGGAACTAGACCTAGCTGCATCAAAAAAATTGTAGTCATCATTAACAAAGTTAGGGAGAACAACATCATAAATCATTTGGTGATATGGATTTATGGCTTATGTTTCCATCACTGTTGACGTATTGTATATGAAGTGCTTAGACACGCTACATATAAGAGTTTTACCATGCTGATCCCATACATAATAATCTAAAACAAATCCCTATTTCACCAGATGTAACATAACTTCCTCAATTTCTCTAAACTTCCGAAGATGACACACTTTGCAATGACACCTTATCTTACTGCCTTGCATTTATGCCGACTGACCACTAGTATATTCAATAAATTCTTATACCCCGTTCACAAATTCCATATTAAATGTGCCATCATTATTCAGCCTTACATACATCCTCCCTCTATTTGAATTCATTTCTTTTATTTTATAATTAAAATGGAAGAAAACTTTTAATTCACCATGTTACAAAAAGAAGCATATCAAATGCTTATATTTACTTCAAAAATAATCATCAACACAACCATAATACAAGTTCCTAATTAAATTGATTTTCTTACCTATATAAAACCACACCCAAATAAAATCCCTAAATCTACAAGTTCCTAATTAATTTGATACATAATTTACATTCAATAATTAATATGATAGCCCAAAAAAAAAAAAAAAAAAAACTTATCAAGACTAAAGCAGAAATGAGCAAAAATATGAAAATGCAGGGGAAGAGGAAAGTTGATTTCTGTATTATGGAAATTTACCGACCAGAATAAATTTCGTTCGGTAAAAAGTTAGTTTTGACGCCATATCTTGACGCTTAATTGTTGTTAGGCGCCTACTATTACTGACCGACTTGTCATTGGTCGGTAATTACCAACCTACATTTCGATCGGTATATATCCATTTTTTAATATTTTTTTATTAAAATTAGTTCACACTTACCGACAGATAAGTAATCGGTCAGAAAATTTACCATAATACCGACCTATCTCATCAGTCGGTAAAAAGGAATTTGTTTCCCGACTGAAAGTACGATTGGTAAGACGTCGGTAAAAGCTTGGAGCCATTTCATGATAATAAGTTTGTGCTCAGCGCGTCATTTTTCCGCCGGAATTCCGACAGATTAGTCTGTCGGTAATTTATCGATCGATAGATTGTCGGTAATGGGTCGGAAAATTTCTTAATCTTTAAACGGTTGGTGTTTGGTCAATATTTAGTGATTTTTACAGATATAATATTTTCGGTCGGTAATCCAACATTTTTTTTGTAGTGAGACAAAATAAAATTATAATTTTTTTTTTTAAAAATTTTTTAGCGTGGCGTCAATATTTTATTAAATATAAACCCATCAAATGAGAATAATTATATATGTAAAAACAAAATTCAGGCCTTATCATGATTGAAGAAAGAAGCAATTCTCTTGAGCATAGCCACAGCATTTTCACCTATTGGATTTAGCAAATGGAACACATGTGGCTCTCCTTTAGACTCAACAATATCCAAATCGCCACTCCACCCACTCTCCTTCAACTTCTCATAATAATACCATCCTCTAGCTCTTAGAAAATCCTTCTCTGCAACAAAAACCAGCACCCTGGCGCACCCAAGTCTCGCCAGCTCCGAACCCAATACCGGATTAATCCACGGATCATCGCACCCACTTGTGTTCGGACAAGCCAGTCCCCACAATCCCTCCAACCACGCTCTTTTCTTAGCATCATCTGTTTCATTACCAACAGCTTGTTTGCCCAAAAAATACGGATGAATTAAAACAATACCAATAACATTAACACCGTCGAGAATTTCTCGACCATGTCTCATGCCCATGTGATGAGCTATATTAGCACCAGCACTGTCACCGGAGAAAAACACTCGCCGAAAATCAGCATAACGGTTAAGCCAATCTTCAGGGCCATTTCCGTGAACATGAGAAGCAACCCATTTGATTGCAGTCCATGAATCGTCATGAGCACAAGGGACAGGATTCTCCGGGGCTCTTCGGTAATCAACTGAAACTGCGACGACGTTAGCTTCAGAGACTAAGGTGTTGAGGTGATTATGGTAATTTGGAGAAAAAGCGGTCTCGATGCAAAAGCCTCCGCCGTGAAAGTAAACAACAAGGGGAAGTTTATTATGGTTTTGATTTGTGTTTTTGGGGATGTAAAGCCGAGCGGATAGATTATTTTCAGGGGAATACAAAACGTCTTTGGAATCAACGTTTGTTTTGGGATCAAAGGATGGAGGAACAATATCGTTGCCCTTGAGCCTCTCTATTTTGCCGTCTTTGTATATTTTTATTGTCGGAGAGAGATCAAGGGCTATTTCTGCTGCTGCTGGCTTAGTTGATTCCATGGAAATGAAGGAGCAGGAAAATGGACGGCCTTCGTTTGTTTTGTAGGAGAAAGGATTATGTAGAGATGAGGACAGGATTTGGTGTATGCAAGAGTGAATGATACACCTTTAAATATATAGAGCACAAAAATATGAGGGGTTTATTGAAAAGCAGCTCAAAGCCCAAAAAAATTTCAGGAAGAAAATGTAAAGCTACATACTTTTGAAAGGATATTTTTGAAAAATAATAGAAAATTTGGGGTAAACAATGTGATCAAAATGTAAAAATTTCGAGATTTTCAGGGATTAAAATGATACAATTTGAGAGTTTCATGGGAAAATTTTTTTTAACCAAACCTAAGGGACTCAACAAAACATTTTCATAAATATCTAGTCTGGGGCACTCAGATGACGACAAGTGTCTCAATATGATGTCAACACGTGTCTCAATCTGGCACTGACATGTGTCCCACTTGGATCCCGACATGTGTCCCAATCGGATGCTAACACCTGTCCCACTCATCATGATATATGTGGCATGCTTATCCATTTAAATTTTAAACACACAGTCTCTCTCTCCTCTTCCACTGTCGTCTACCATGCACCTTCACCGCCGATCACCGGCTGCCATGCGTCAGCTTGCCGGAATCTTCAGTCGCCTCTCTTTTAGTCCCAATGGCAGTGTCGTCATTGAATTCTCACCAAAGGGGCAATCGCAGTCCCAATATCACAGTGAAATCGTATTGTCTAGTCTCACACGACGCCGTCCGGCATTCCCTGCCATCACCGCCGATAAGTGAGTGTTTCTCTGATCGAGTACTTCCAATACCACTAAACATTCTCTGATTCGATAATGTTCAAGAAATACCCATTTTGATGGAAGTGAAATTCAATTTTTTACCAAGCCCGGGAAATCTGACCGTTGGATCGATAAATGGACACTGCCATCGAACTCCCCTCGACGAAATGAGCACGTGGGTATATAATTCGACTGTCAACAATTGCTGGATAGCAAGACCCTCGTCAAAAACAGACTCTGCATGTCTCGAAGTGCGTGCTAATCGGCCTGAGACAAAATTTGATCGAGAAAGAGATAAATTCTTATGCACCAACCTCACGGTGAGATATGTTTCTAAATCTGAGCTTCCGATCAGGGTAGGGATTCGATTATCTTTCATTTTTAAATAATATTTATTTTAAAAAAATTATTTATTTAAATTTCCACATTTAAATTTATTTATTAAACTAGTTATGAACTTATTATGAATGTATTTACTTTAAATTATATTGTATTTAGGGATTTCATAAATAATATAGATCTACCAAATTTTAGTGATGCATGGGTGTTTTCGCAAATTGAACATTGAACATTACACACATATTATAGGATCACACATGTAGTCTACCTATTGTTTGACCATAAAGGGGTCCATAACCTGTGTGGGAAGTGTGTCAGAACTACCATGGGTTTAAGTCCATAAAGTGTCTTCGTTTGACCACACAAGAGTCCTAAATATCAATGGACATGATCACGTGAGTTAAGCTCATAAATCCTATACCGAGCCACTTTGAGGGCCTCCGAGCCTACGTGGTATATGATAGTAGACCCTTTAAGAGTCCTGGTTGATAGATAGGACCGCCTTCGGTGTAGTGACTGTAAATCCTATGTGGATAGTGTAGAGGACTACCATTAATGAGAGTTTATAAAGTGTCATAGTTTGTTACACATAACCCATATGGATTTTTAGAGTACTATGGTATATGATAGGAGTTAGAGCTCATGTATTTATATATTATGATGTGTGTATATGTGTGTGAATTTGATTTTGGTATTTTACGATTTATTTGTTCATGTTTTTTTAAGATCTTATGGAATTATGATTGGATTATATTAATTTAATATTTTAAATATATATTTGAAATATGTTTTTTTTTTTATTGTATTTCGTTAACTAACCATATATTACATTTCAAAAAATAAAAAAGGTATTAAAATAAGTAATCTGATTCTTACAAGTATTTTCTCAAATACTCACCCCTACTTCCTCTGTAGGCAACTCTAGTCAGGCGACACTATTAGGAACATCATGCGTAGTTGCATAAAACTTCGTATCGAGACATTGTGTTTGGAATGTTTCATAAGTTCGGTTAGTAGATGATCTTTGAATTTTATCTTCTAAGTTTGTAATAAATATCTCACTATATTTGAATCACCATATAATTCTGTATCATTTTCAATAATAATCATAGAATGTATTGTGAGATATATAACAAATTATTCAAATAATATTTATGACAACGTGGAATTTGCATTTGACCGGCGTAAACACACACGTATAACGCAAGCGCACGTATCGTTCAAGTAGTATAAAAAATATCGATCCCACGAGGACTTAATTCCTACTGTTGTTATTAATTATTGAATCTATTTATTACAAATATCTAATTAAATAGAGAAGAGAATGATTGTTTGATTGATTGAATGTGGTTTTGCACAATAAATAAATAAATAAAAAGACAAAAGAAAATACTAAGGAAAATAACAAAAGACACAAAGATCTAGGGTTGTAATTTCTTTTAATATCATTTTAAAGATGAAGTGGTTATCTTACAGTTGGGTAATATATTGATTTATTAACCTAGAACACTAAATTATGTAAAAGCCTCTTCTTATGGTCAACTACAAATATCCAGTATAACTCAATTGAACCATATGACTATGTCGACCAAATTACCTGGATTCATTAAGATTAAGTTCCAATTATGGCTACCCCCGCCCGACAGGTATATTCCTATCCTGTAAGGAAATCTATTAAAGGGTTATCTATCCTCAAGGAAGATCGTGGGCTATTGAGTCTAAGGCTGAAACCTAAAATCCCTATGTCTAGTTCATTTTAGATTTACCAGATCAATTTTATTAATGGCCAATTAATGAAAAAGCATTAAGATTAAGACTCAATAAATAAATCTTTATATTACCCAAACTATAATTTAA
>SKCR01035489.1:0-81028 GCA_019454045.1 Zanthoxylum bungeanum
TGCGTTACCGGATTCACCCGTATCAGACCCCTTCAGTACCTGGAGGAGTATATTGAGCGAGAATCTCATTCTCCTTCATATAATCCATGAACTCACCACTCATATATTTGCCGCCTCGATCTGATCGAAGGCATTTAATATATTTACCAGTCTGTTTTTCTACTTCATTACGGAACTCTTTGAACTTTTCAAAGGTTTCCGATTTATGTCGCATCAAATAGACATAACCGTACCGTGACAGATCATCGGTAAAGGTAACGAAGTATGAATAACCACTGTGAGCAGTTTGACTTAGTGGACCACATACATCAGAATGTACGAGTTCCAGTAAGTTAACGGCACGGTGTCCAACACCAGAAAATGGGGCCTTGGTCATTTTACCCTGAATACAGGATTCACAAGTTGGATAGGATTCAATGGTGAGATCTGGTATCAAACCATTCCTAACCAACTGGGTAAGGCGTTTAACGCCAATGTGACCAAGTCTCATATGCCAAAGTTCAGTATTATTAATTACAGGTAAACTACGTTTATTAACTCCAGTATTTAATATATCTTTTGAAGTTTGCAATGTATAATGACCATGCTGGTTTGGACAACAAAGGATCTGAATATTATTTCTATCATAAAATACAAAGAACTATTCTTAATATTCATACAAAATCCTTATGTATCAAGTACAAAAAGTGATATAATATTAGCGACACATCCCGGTACAAAATGACAGTCATGTAACAAAAGTGTCCCATTCGGCAATGAGATCTCGCATATTGAAGCCTTGAACCTAAGGAACATATTCCTCTCTAATAGTAAGTTGGAAAAACTTACTAAATTCCAAGCTATCTTTGATTTTGTCTTTCTTTTCTCAAGCTTTCTTTGCCTTTCTTCAATGGAGTTTAGTTTTGATAAAGTGTATTAGGTTAACAATTAAATGAAATGAAAAACAATTTATACTTGCAACATTTACACCTTGGCCGAAAATCTAACCCAAATTCAAGAAATTGTAATTTCATTTTCATTTCAATTATCATAATGTCAACTTGCACAATATCTTATAAACTACTTTATTAGATATTTATCTTGGTCAACAAATGCAACTAATGTCATTTACTTTAATTATCCTAACATAAGATATTTATATTTTAATTAATTTAATCATTTAACAATTAAATAATTAATTAATTAATTAATCAAATACAAATATATTAAATATATGTACAATATTTACATTAAATATTAAAAACATATATTCATTTAGGAAATAAGTCAAATAACTCATTTTGACTATTAATTAATGTGTATTTAAATTAATCAAGTATTAAATGTAAATACACAATAATTAGGCAAATGACTATCCAGTCTCTTTAGCATGTACCTTGCGTTTAACCATTAAACGACTTTATAAATAATCAATATTATTTATTAATGTTGCTCTAATGCTCAACGAGTATGTTTCATTATTGAGACTCTCTAGGTTCAGGTATATCCGTCACAAAATCTAATTTCGTGTCCATAATCTATCCACCCGTAGATTATGACGATCACGGATAATCTCGCTGAACCATACAGGTCGAGGTCATGGAAAATGTATAATTCCTTCGTCACAGGTATCCGGATAAATCCCAGAGATATAGATGTAAACGTCAAATCTCTATCGGGATTATCCAGTCGACTATTCTATTAGCAATCTCAAAAAGAATGTTTAGAACTAGCTTCTAAACTTACCACGGGCCCATGGTTTTATCTGATTGCTAATCATATGGACTACCTATGCTCTGGTACACAGAACTGACGGATCCTATCTTGATACACATAGGACACCCTGAGGATCTATCTACACCCAACGAACAGGCGGAGGTCTGATCTAAATAGATCGGTGACGTGACTGCCGTCTAAGTGTAGAAGTTGTCTCATGTGCCCACAATGGTATCTCAAGTCTAAGAATCACAAGTGCTACTCAACCCAAGAAGATTCTTATTGACGCTGGTGTACCATCCATTAAGAATCTTCGTGAGTCGTTCAATGTTTATCCACTATAAACACCTACACGTCTATACTAGTCTCCAAGACTTATGGTTTATTGAGAAACCATTGGAATCATATATTCCAGTATACGACATGTACCGGTCTCAACGGGTTTACTATACTGACCAAGTAGTGTAAACCTTGACCAGGAACTATCTGAGAATGACAACGTCATGATACAACTCAATGTCCGTTGCGACGCTTTTGCAACTGTACCATGACTAATCATTCTAAGGTCATTACGTCTTTACCATATAAAAGATTAGATTATATTATAGAAACTGCATATATTATTACTGATAATAACGTTTTACAGAAGTATTTAACAAAAATACAACTGGGAATTGGCGCTCTGAGCACCAACCCATACACTATCAAGAATAATACACAAGTTTTACACAAAGAAAACTAAATAAAAAACCTCACACTTCTCTCAACAATTTACACTCTCACTGGGATACTAAAAACTAACACTGAGGGCTCAAATTTATAGGGCAGAAAACGTGTGAACAGTGTCACACGTTTTCTGCCAGCTTCCTTGCCAGCTCCCCCTGCCAAATTTGTCAACAAAGTTCTTTGGCTTTCGGTGGCTTTTGAGCTGGACTTCACAAATCTCCCCCTCGGTGAAGATTTGTCCTGAAATCTGAGCCGACCATCAATCACCCAAAATCCGGATCCTTCAAAGGATCCTCCCCTGGCTGCATCTGAATGACTGCCTACGTACCCTGAGTCGGGATCAAGCCAATCGTAGTTCTATGTATCTGAAAAACAATCATCATCTAAAAGCTATCCCAGCTGTGTCTCTGCACAACTCCAGCTTGTCTCGGGAAACCACCTTTGTTAACATGTCGGCTGGATTCTCATCTGTATGGATCTTCACTAGTCTCAGCAGTTGTTGATCCATCACCTCGCGTATCCAGTGATAACGAATGTCAATGTGTTTCGTCCAGGAATGATACATTGAGTTCTTGCTCAAGTCCAGAGCACTCTGACTGTCACAATGTATCTTGTATTCTGTCTGCTTGATCCCTAACTCTTGGAGAAACCGCTTTAGTCACAACATTTCTTTTCCTGCCTCAGCTATGGCAATGTACTCAGCCTCTGTTGTGGATAATGCAATACACATCTGCAATCTTGACTACCATGACACAGCTCCCCCTGCAAAAGTGTAAATGAATCCTGATGTAGATTTCCTACCATCAAGATCTCCCGCCATATCGGAATCTGTATAGCCTTCCAAGATCGGATCAGCTCCCCTATAACACAGACGAAACTTCGTTGTACACTTGAGGTACCTGAGAATCCATTTGACTGCTTCCCAGTGTTGTTTTCCAGGATTAGAGAGAAAACGGCTCACTACACCAACTGCGTGTGCAATATCTGGCCTGATACATACCATTGCATACATTAGGCTTCCAACAGCTGAAGAATACGGTATTGCTGACATTTCCTCTATCTCTTTCTTGGATGAGGGATACGAACTCTTGCTCAGTTTGAAATGGTGCGCTAGCGGAACGCTGACTGGTTTGGCTTTCTGTATATCGAACCTTCTGATTACCCGTTCAATATACCTCTCATGTGAAAGCCACAACTTCTTGTTCTGTCTGTCACGAACAATCTCCATTCCCAAAATCTGTTGAGCTGGTCATAAGTCTTTCATGTCGAAAGCCTTGGAGAGTTCCTTCTTCAGCTGGCTGATCTTCGCTGTTTCTTGTCCAACAATCAACATGTCATCTACATACAGTAGAAGAACAACAAAATTTCCATCTGGAAACCTCTGAATGTATACACACTGATCTGCTGCAGTTCTTTTGTAGCCTTGACCCACCATGAATGAGTCGAACTTCTTGTACCACTGGCTCGGTGCTTGTTTGAGCCTGTACAAGCTCTTTTTCAGCTTGCAAACAAGATTTTCTTTGCCTGAAACCTTGAATCCTTCTGGCTGCTCCATGTAGATTTCTTCATTCAGATCACCATGAAGAAATGCAGTTTTGACATCCATCTGTTCAAGCTCCAAATTCAATCTCGCTACCAATCCTATGATAACTCGGATTGAAGCCATTTTTACCACCGGTGAAAAAATCTCATCAAAGTCAATTCCCCTTTTCTGTAGGAAACCTTTGACCACTAGCCGAGCTTTGTGTTTCACCACTTTTCCGATGCCATCTTTCTTGAGCTTGAATACCCATTTGTTCTTCAGTGCCTTCATTCCATGTGGGAGCTTCACTATCTCATAAGTGTTGTTCTTCTGCAGAGATTCCATCTCATCCTGCATTGCGTGCAGCCATTTGTCTTTGGCCTTATGAGATACTGCTTCATTGAAGGTTTCTGGCTCCCCCTCGTCAGTAAGCAGAATGTATTCTGATCTTGAGTATCTAGCTAATGGAATCCGGCCTCTCTCAGATCTTCGTACTATAGGTTCTGGCTATCTGTTGTCATCCGGATCTGTGGATGAACTCGAAGCCTCTGATGGATCAGGCTGCAGCTCCCCCTGCTCAACACCTCCATCATCCTCTGGTTCTGCTTCTGGTATGTCTAGCACCTCATCATCATCTGTGGCTGTTGGTACTGGGGTTGCGTCTGGGTTTGCATCGGCATTATCGGCACTGGTTTTAGAAGGCATCTTGGGCTTTTCAATGTCTTCTATTGTCTGGTCTTCGAGAAACACTACATCTCTGCTTCTGATGACCTTCCTTTCCTTCGGGTCCCATAACCTGTATCCAAATTCTTCGTCTCCATAGCCTTGGAGTAGTCCTTGCATTGAGCTTCTGTCTGAGCTCCTTGGATACATGTGCAAATGCTAAACATCCAAATATTCTGAGATGAGAATATGAAGGATTCTTACCAGACCACATTTTCTCTGGAATCTCGAAGTTCAACGGTACAGATGGTGATCTGTTGATCAGGTACCATGTGGCACGAACAGCTTCTCCCCAGAATGGCTTTGGCAGCTTAGCCATACTGATCATGCTTCTGACTTTCTCCATAATGGTGCGGTTTATTCTTTCAGCGACACCATTGTGTTGTGGGGTGCGTGGAACAGTCCTCTCGTGTCGAATGCCGTGACTTCCACAGTAGGCATCGAACTCCCTGGAACTGTATTCGCCTCCATTGTCTGTACGAAGGCACTTCAGTTTCTTCCATGTTTCACGCTCGACCATGGCATGGAACAGTTTGAAATAGTCCAGGACCTGATCCTTTGATTTCAGAAAATACACCCATACTTTCCGAGAAACATCATCAATAAAAGTCAGAAAATATTTGTTACCGCCTAGTGAGTTTACCTCCAAGGGACCACATACATCAGAGTACACCAGACTGAGTAACTCTGATTTCTTTGTAGATGAGAAATTAAAAGAGACTCTGTGTTGCTTACCGAATAGACAGTGGTTGCAAGGATCCAAATTAGCACTTTTGGAGACGGTGATTAGATCCTTCTTTGTCAAGGTAGACAACCCACTTTCACTCATGTGACCGAGTCTCTGGTGCCACAGATTTTGAGAAGCTTCTCGTTCAGCTACATTGAGGCTTTCTGCACAAATCTTCACATGAGTCTTGTACAAGGTTCCACAGATGTGTCCTCGGCGATGACCATGGCACCTTTTATCATCCTCCAAGTGTCGTTGCTGAAGTGGCTAGCATAGCCCTATTTGTCAATGGCTACCCCCGAGAGTAAGTTGAGCCGAAGTTCTGGAACATGTCTGACCTCCTTCAGGGTTACTGTATACCCTGCATTTGTCTGCAACTGTATTTCGCCAATTCCCACTATCTGAGAAGAACTGGTATTCCCATCTTCACTGCTCCAAAGTCTCCTGCTTTGTATGTTGTGAAGAAATCCCTGTGAGGAGTGACGTGATAGGATGCTGCAGTATCTACCACCCACTCGACATCCTGAGTTGCGGTGTGAAGGCATGCTTCTTCCTGGCCGGAGCATATAGCTACATCTACTGTGGTAACTACTAGTGTCTCCGCATCATTCTTCTTCGGCTGGTTATTGCCTTCTCTCTGCTCTCGTTGCAGTTTCCGGCAATTCTTCTTTAAGTGGCCTTCTATGCCACAGTGGAAGCACTTGTATGTCTTTTTCCCGTCCTTGGACCTGCCCCTGCTTTTGCTTCTGCCTCTTCTCCCACCTTGATGTTTCTCCTGTTGTCTTCCTCATTGCTCTGAGACAAGGGCTTCTGTTTGATCTGAGCCCACGTCTTTCCTTCTGGATTCTTCATTTGACATGGCATCATTTACCATAGGCATGGTAAGTTTGCCTCCTGGGGCTGAGTTGCTGAGAGTAACCACCAGAGTCTCCCAGCTATCAGGTAGAGAACTGAGTAACAAGAGGGCTTGAACTTCGTCTGCCAGTTGCATGTCTACTGCAGACAACTGATTCACCAGGCTCTGTAACTCGTTGGTGTGTTCTGTAACGGAAGTTCCACTCCGTAGCTTCAGGTTCACCAAACGCCTCATGATTAAGGCCTTATTCCGAGCTGTTTTGGCCTGGAACATGTCTTCCAATTTCCTCCACATTCCATAAACATATGTGTCATGTGCTACATGGTGGAAGACATTATGGCTGATCCACTGCCTAATCTGACCCAAAGTTCTGTTGTTGAGTTTATTCCAGTCATACTCCTTAGCAGACTCCTGTTTCACTCCCTTCAACTCGATGACATCAAACAGATCCTTACAATGTAAAAAATCTATCATCCTAGGTCTCCAGAGGGAGTAATTAGTGGCAGCCAGTTTAAAAAATTGCATCATAATGAGAATCCTCGATTTCCATTTTAAGTGTTTAAAGTTTAAAATGAAAAATACACTAAAATAGGGTCTGAATTTCACAAATCCGAGGTCACCGTTGCGTCCGGAACGGTCGAAAATGGTGGAATAGATCTTCGTTGGTCTAAAGCCACACAATGGCTGATTTGTAAATTCCTAAAGGTTCTGGGGCAAAACTGTAAATTTCAAAACTTCAGGGGGTAAATGAAATTTACCAGGCTGCTGACGTGGTGCTGACGTGGCAGTGTGGGCCGGATGCTGACGTGACGGACACGTGGCGGATGATGTGGCGCTGACGTGACCGATGACCTGTCTGCTGACTGGGCGATGACGTGGCGCTGACTGGCCGCTGACTGTGCGTGACGTGGCGCTGACGTGGCGGCCACACGCGGATCGTCTTCTACCTTCAGCCACACGCGTGAGTTGGTCTCTGGTAGGGGCGTGAGGCGCGTGCGTCCTTCTGGGATGTCGGTTCGGTCACCGGAAAATACCACCGTGCTCGTCTCGACGTGAACTAGCTGATGGTACCCTCAAAATGAATTTTTGACAACTTTTCCGGAACTCGAATTTTCCGAACCAAACTCCGTTCTTCGGTTTTTCGATCCCAATAAAGAACCAAAGATCTGATACCACTTGTTGTAAAATAACGATCACTCTTGGAAGTGTTTGAGGAAAAACCAAATTCGTATTATTAGTATCAAGAATAATACACATGTTTTACACAAAGAAAACTAAATAAAAAACCTCACACTTCTCTCTACAATTTACACTCTCACTGGGATACTAAAAACTAACACTGAGGGCTCAAATTTTATAGGCAGAAACGTGTGAACAGTGTCACACGTTTTCTGCCAGCTTCCTTGCCAGCTCCCCCTGCCAAATTTGTCAACAAAGTTCTTTAGCTTTCGGTGGCTTTTGAGCTGGACTTCACAGATCGTCTCCCTTACTCAATAAAAATAGAATTTTCACTAATATCATGATTTCATTCTTTATCCCCTTCTTTTTCTTCTCTTTACCTCACCCTCTCCTCTCTCTGTTTTGTGTTTTTGTTTTTATTTTTTATTTTGTTTTTATTTCAATCTTCTTTGTAACCCATGTATTTTGACTTTCTGTATGCTTTTCTTTTCTTTTTTCCCCTTAAGTTGTGGTTTAGGTTATTAATACCGTAAATAATGAAGGTTAGCAATATATGATAAGGATTAGACTTTGTATTTTGTATTTTTGTTTTTTTTGGAAAGAGGAAGATAAATAAATAAAAAGGAAAACAAATAAATAACTAAATAATAATAATTAAACCACGACCTTGAAATTTTAATAATCAATAGAAGTTTGAGACAGTGGCCTATACTACCGAGGATACAGATACAGTGGCCTATGCTCATATTTCCATTTTTGTAGTTTGGTACTTGGTATGGTGACGGCAGACATCTTTCGATGTTTGAACGACGACGGCTGCTCGACTGGTGGCCAGTGAGGATTTGGGGTGGAGGGTTGGGTTGCAGAGGTGAGTTAATACGGTTTCAAAAAAATGATAATATAATATCCTTGTACTTATTATTTAAATTGATTTTTTAAGACTGTATCGCATCAAATCAGGCAGGCGGATTTTTTAAAAATTTATTTAAGCAAACCTTATCATATTTCATTTTAAAGCTGGAAATAAAAACTGATTATTCCCAGCTTCACCGGATTTTTATTTGTTTTATTCAACAGGGCTGACATATGTAATCCAAAATTCGGTAGCTCACATGACACACAACTATTAAAAATGTTTGCAAGTAGGCAATAAAAAGTAAATGGAACTCTTGGGACCACACGTGACACCACCAACACATCCTTGTCATTTTCTTAAGAATCAGCAGAAAACCACTCATCTAGCGTCTTATGCACATAAAGGGTCATAAATATTATATATAGATATATATATATATAATATATATATACATACATATATTAAATAAAGCATAAATACGATTAGTAGCACAAATAAATCAAAGAAAGGATGATGGGCAATCGTTTTAACTTCAAAAAATTGAAAGTGTTGTAAAATGAATCTCCAACAAATATTGGCCACATTTGTCTCCAAGATGATGCCCACTTTGGAAATATGTCTTCATTAAAGTAACACGTTCGGCCACTTAGCCTCCCATTTATCAATTTACTAAATGGCTAGCACATTCCCATTTGTTGTGTGAATGGTGATTATGTAGTTGCCAAAATTTGTAGGCAAACCTTATGGCCTTTCAGCAGCAAGTTCGTATTGGAGAAATATACGAGGCTTCTCTACTTTTTTGTTAGTATAAATACATGTTGTACGAAAGTGTAATGTACACATTTCACAAGTAATTATCTCTGTTCTTATATTTTAGTGGATGCTTTTGTATTATCGCATTAATATTATTATTATTTACAACAGAAAGTCAATTGTTAGGTTTTATCACACAAAAATAAGTAAGCAAAGCAATCTTAGAGTTCAAAATTGTTCATTCGAAAGAAAAATTATAATTGAATAAATTATAATCAGAAATTATAACTTTTCTAAGAGCATCATCACATTACAGGCAAACCATGCAGAGATATTACCCCTTGCAAGTTGTAGCATCGGAGTTCAACAACCTATCAATGTCACGTCGATTGAGTTTGTACAAACTCCATGAATTTACAAATCACATTAGGCGAGTCAGAGGTCAGTGGAGTTGTTATTAGTGAAAATCCTTAGACGCTTAATTTAGCAAATATGTTTTCTTTAGCAATGGGGATGGTAAAAATCCGGGGTCCGTAAGGGTCCGGTATGTTAGGAGCGAGTAAGGTGATAATTTTATATACATGTTGGTTGGATGAGTTGGATACATATATTAACATCCCCATTCAAATAGATGTAAAATCCCCGTGTGAATAAAAACTCGCTCAGGGCCAATACAAGAAATAGGATCCTTAGTGTCCAAAGTTTTAGCTTCATCAAAAAAATCGTCGCCAAAACCTTGTGACGCTAAAATTAACAACATATTGTGTCGCAAGAAACAATGAAGCTAAAAGTACAACATTTAGCATCGCCAAAGACACTACAAAAATTATGTCATTTAGCGTCGAAAATAATCGACGCCAAAAGTCACACGTTCGACGCAAAAGAAAATTAGCGTCGAATAAATTAGATGCCAAAATTGGACGCCAAAATGTGGACGAGAACGATATTTAGCGTCGAAACAGAGAGGTTCAACGGTAAAAATTGTAAGTTTGCGTCCAATTTATTTCGACGCAAACTAAAAGTTCTCGACGTTATAGTTCATTTATTGCGACGAAATAATTCGACGCTAAAATTAGTCTTTTAGCGTCGAACAGAAACGACACTAAAGTAAATTAAAAAATAATATTTGTATACATACAGCGGCGATTTTTAAACTTTTAGCGTCGAACGAAAACGACACTAAAGTAATTAAAAAAAATAATATTTGTATACATACAGCGGCGATTTTTAAACTTTTAGCGTCGAAATATTCGACGCTAAAACCACATTTAGCGTTGAATAATTCGACGAAAATAGTTTTAAAATGTCTTTTTTTAAAAAAATTATTAATTTACATAATTTTTCTCTAAAATATTTAATTTAATATTTTAAAAATTTTATTATTTGCGACGCAACTTAGTCGACGCTAAATGTCAACTTTTCGGCATCGAATACGTTTTTCGATGCTAAAACTATAAAATTTAGCGTCTCAATTTATGTCGACGCCAAAGATTATGGGAATAGTTAAAAACCTTTAGCGTCGAAAATTGTTCGACGCTACAAGTTGTACTTTTAGCGTCGAAAAATATATTCGACATTAAAAGTAGACAATTTGGCGTCGAAAATGATATTCGTCGCTAAAATCTTGACATTTGGCGTCGAATATTTATTTCGACGCTAAAAGTTTGGACGCTAAAAGTTCATTTTCTTGTAGTGAGAACTTTCGATGCAAAAGTTATTGACATTTAGCGTGGCTATTTAATTTTCGACTCTAAATATGAAGGATCATCAACATTTAGCGTCCAATATAAGTAGTGACGTTAAATTTCAATAATTTTTGCACTATTAGCAATATTTGATGCTAAATCTTACAACATGTAGCGTCGATACCTAGTTTCGATGATTTAGCATCGTTACCTAATTCTCGACGTTAAATGTTGTAAGATTTAGTTTCGAATATTGGTTGTGATACTAATTGTATAACATTTAATTTAGCGTCGTAATTACTACCGGTGACACTAAAAAGTCTCCAAAAATACCACATATCCACAACCCTCTTCTTAAGGTTGGCAAATTGTGGATCCGAATCCGCATTAAGTTTTATGGATCGGGATCCACATCCAGATCCGCATATTTATATACGGATCCGGATGCAGATTTTATACGTGCGGATCCCCAAATATTCGGATGTGCAAAAAAATTCGGATTTTTATTTTTTATTTTTAAATTATTTAATTTTAAATAATTAAAATAAAATAAAATAACATTCATAACTAACAATAGCAATTTAGCATCTAAAACAACATTTATAATTCAAAATCTATCTAAAATCATTTAAATCTAAGTATCAAATTATAATAAAATAACATTTTATTCCTTTTTTTTTAATTTTATATCCAGATCCGGATCCGATGGACCCTTAAAATTCAAATCCGGATCCGCATATTTATTAATACAGATTCAGATTTTTATATAACCCCGGATCTTCCAGATCCATACGGATTTGGGAAATTCAGTTGTTATTAATTTACAAAATATAGATATTGTGGATGAAATCGGATGTGTAATAATGCGTATGAAATATTTCCAAATTTTTGGAAGTGTTCCGGAAGCGTTTTGTTAATTTCCATAAATAACGCGTTAAGGGCAAAATCGTAATTTACTGAAATTACGATTATTTGGTCATTGCTACAGTACTTAGACTTAGCATTGTGTATAATGTGCTTAAAAATTCTCGAAATTTTTGGAATCATTTCGGAAGTGTTAAGGGCAAACCCGTGAACGAAATTTTTGCCCCTAATGTAGTGATCAGCCATTGCTACAGTAATTAGATAACTATAAGAAGTGGGCCAGTCTTCATGTATGACTTAATTGGTTGTCTGATTATCTTGGTCATCCGGTTCGGTGAACTGACAAATCAGTTAATGTGTAACCACGAAAAGTGTTTCCGAAAATTTTATCCATAGTCTTTAAGCATAATCACTCCCAATATTTAATATTAATGAGTGATTTGGGAAAAATATGAATAAATTAAAGGTATATGATACCGTACAATTTATTCGAATTAAAAATATAAAAAGTCGAACCCGCTTACGTATTTATTCTGCATTTACCTCAACAATACTTTGATGAAACTTTAGGTGAATGCAACACCATATCGTTACAGATATTTAAGATATGTCAATTATAGATAAACTGATTTTTTTTCCATGTCTTATATTTGAAATCATCCAAAAATTTTGAACAAGTTTAGCAGTGCATCCACTTCAATAGTAAACGGCACAAAAAATTCATTTTACCCTTAAATGTATTTTAACATGAAATGACAAAATATGTTTTTTCCAAGAACAAACCATCCAGCCTTTCTCCTTTGAACGATAAATCAAACACCCAAAAAATAAAAAAAATAAAGCAAAAAAATGAGAAATAAAACAAAAGAAAACGTGACCCTTAATCAAGGGTGGTCCTAGATTGTCTTGAATTTTTTGGAGCCCTAGACAAGTTCATAAAATGGGTGCCCTGCCGACAAATGATAAAAAAATATGTCATATTATAAGCTATAATTCGAAATTTCTCTTATTTTAGGGCCCCATATTTTCAGTCAAATTTAGGAGCCCAATCGACCGTTTGTGTCGACTCTCCATAGGGCCACCTCTGTTCTTAGTCCCTTTCGAATTCTAGACATAATGCCAACTATATGTGTTGAATAGAAAAGAGAGCATGTAAGATTTAAACCTCTTGAACAAAGTCCCAAAAAAGGGTGACACATTTTATTGAGGAATGTCTCCAAGAGGCACAAGATAGAGATGTCAAGCAGACCCGGATCCGGACGATCCGGGTTCGGGATTAAAATATCCGGACCCGGGCGAATTCGGATCTGGACCCGGGATCGCACAGGTCCGGCCCGGATAGACTCGGGTTCGAAAAAATAATAAAAATTAAATATAATAAATTAAATATAATACAAAATACAAAATAATATGCACATATATAAAAAATAAAAAAAAATAATTAAAAGAATATAAAAGAATTGAAATAAAACTAATAAAATTGAAAAAATCCAAACATAAATATAAATAATACAATTAAAAATTAAAAAATAATAAACCGGGTATCCGGATCCGGACCGAGTAGACCTGGGTCCGGACCCATGTATATTTACCCGGGTCCGGAACCGAAACCGGACCCGGGATAACGAAAATGCTTCTGGACTCGGGTTCAGATCCAGATTTTTCCATCCCTAGCGCAAGCAATGTTTTGGAAAGGAAATGTAACACCCCGCCAGAGGCATGATGCTACCGGTAGGAGACAGGATTGACCTATCTCCATAAGCCTCTAAATTTACGAAAATCCGGCATGATGTATCCTAAAATCGGACAACCTGGATCTCAGTCCAGCGACAAAGCGATTCTAAGAAAACATCAAACTAATAAAATGACCTCAGGTCCACACAAACTCATCAAAACCACATCATCTATCAACACTCAAGGGCTCTGTGCCCACAACATCGTAAACAATTAAAACTTTAAGTTATTAATACAAACCACGTGCTCAGCACGAAAACAACAGAACATGAATCACAAATCCTATGCTTCTAAACCTTTTCCAGGACACTTGAGAGGGTGACTGCCGCTTGGGTGATCCACGTCTCGAGCATGACTTCCAAAGCTGTAGTGGTTGACTGATCTAAAAGCCAACCTGCAAAACTAGCAACTGGTTTGGTGTGAGTTATAAAAACTCAGTAAGTAACCATGCATAACCGAAATATAAAAGTAAAACATGTTATAACATCCACTATATAATATATATATATATATATATATATATATATATATATATATAAACTATCAAATCATTATGAGATTAGAACCCCTATTTATCCTAATTTTTACCAATTTTCTAACAATCCCTTGAATTTTCATAGGTCCTTAACTAACCACCATACAAACTTGTTGATAGGGAAAAATAGCACATAAGAAACAAAAAACACAAGAAACGGAATTTCCTGTTTATAAGGTGTCAGTACGAAATCATCAGGTGGGCATGAATAAAGTTCGGCTCGGTATAATGGGAGACAGATTTACAGGTCGATCAAGTAAGCATAGCATATAAATTGGCCGAGCTATTCTTCACCGACAGAAGGCTACAGAGAAAGTAAATATCATAACACCTCAAGATACGTGTCGAAACCCGAAGAAGCTCGTCAGACCATTATTTATGACAAGAGCATGCGGGAAGTAGTGAAATTCAAAGGGAAGTGATGGATGTCAGACGGTCAAAGCGCTTTCGGTGATGGCAGACATTGGAAAAAAGGGTTTACTCAATGCATGGAGTTCACGTGGAAGAAATCTACAAAAGGTAGGGAACAGTGACCGACTCTGGATTAGTATAAAATAGAAGAAAAGAAAGGAGATAAGGGACTGGGATTAAAAAAGAAGAAAAAGAGGAGAGTATTTTCTTTGTAATTAATAAGTAAGAGAGAGGAAAGAAAAGAAAAAAACCATTTGTAAAGCATGAACAAAGTGCTCGGCTTAACCCTCGCCGACCACATTCCGGTTGACCGAGCACCGATTTTTCTAATAAAATATCGCCTGTTTTGTGCCCGTGGACGTAGGCTGGATCACATCCGCCGAACCACGTTAGCTACCTGTGTAGATCTGCATGTTTTTCCATTTTTCATCAAGTTTGTCTTTGGTTTTCCCCATAACCAAACAAATTCACTGTTGGTGGAGGATCGTCGCGGGATGAAATTCTCAGATAACCCTGGGATGAAAATCAGCCGCCAACAGTTGGCGCTGTCTGTGGGGAGCTGGGCAAAAAGCAGTTCACGTGGTGAGACGGTGGTGGGGAATGGCAGCTGTGGTTTTCGCAGGCAGCTCAACAGCAGAATGGGTGGAAAGGGAAAGGCAAGGGAAGAAGTTGGATGGATTTGGGAAGAAATGGTCTGTGTAAAGGAGGATCATTTCTTGTTGAATTGCAGAATGAAATGCAAAAGAGAAAGTCAGCGGATGCCCGTTGGCAGTGAATTACCGAATGAAATGCAACGACGGGAATGGATTTCATCCACTGATGACAGCTGGCCAGGGGCATCGGTAGGAAGGAACTTCCCCATCTGCCTCGTCAGCCACCGGTTTCGCAAGTTATTTGTGCTGAAGGGCTGATCAGGGAGCATGCCAGCTTTGGGCGAGGGGTAAGCTAGAGAGGTGGTCTTCCCGTTGCTGTGGAAAAGATGTAGAATCCTTCTAGGAAGCCGCCTGAAGTGGCAACTTTAGACCTCGCCCAGACATCCAGGGATGCTCTCAATGAGCCAGGAACAGGGAAGATGCATTTCCAAGGAGCACTGATGGCTCGCCCGGTTCAGCAGACCATGTGATCCAGCTCTGGAAACCTTGGGATCAGGTTTAGATCGAAGGATTCCCAGGAGCGCCTGATGCAGGACCCAGCTTGAATAAAGCCTACAATTCTGGCATACGCATCAGGAGTATCCAGAGCTTGGATCGGAAGATGCGGCCAGGCCGCAAAGAGGAAGCAATGAGCAGCAGGATCGAAAGAAGCAGAGGAAGTCCCGAGAAGACAGGAACCGCTTGTACAAGAGCCTCTCTTAAAATGTCCCATAAAGAGTTGTAAGAAGGGCAGTATGTCCATTGAAATATGAATAAAATTCTCTTTCTTATTTTTAAACTTGCACATCGCTCGTTTATCAATCAAGAAAAACGAGAGTTCTTTTCAATATTTGTTTGGTTATGCTCGATGCGAAGGTAGTGGTTTTGAGATCGGAACGGGCATACTACTCGTGGCATACCGAGCCCTGGTATTATTATCAAACTCCCGAGTAGGATGCACCGACCAGGTTCTTATCACTTAAAAAAAAACATAATATGTCAAAACTAAAATGATGAAGTATGCGAGGGAGCGCGTGAATCCCTCGAGGCAAGGGTTAACCTCTCGAGGCTGGAGCGTAACTGCCCCACTACTACTGGCATTTTACGCTATCGGATCGGGGCTGGATTCGTTCCGCCGAGGCATGTGTTGGTATTATTTGGCTCGGGGCTGGATTCGTTCCGCCGAGGCCTGTGTTGTTTATTATTCGGCTCGGGGCTGGATTCGTTCCGCCGAGGCTTGTGTTGGTATTATTCGGCTCGGGACTGGATTCATTCCGCCGAGGCCTGTGTTGTTTATTATTCGGCTCGGGGCTGGATTCGTTCCGCCGAGGCCTGTGTTGTTATTATTCGGCTCAGGGCTGGATTCATTCCGCCGAGGCCTGTGTTGGTATTATTCGGGTCGGGGCTGGATATTTTTCCGCCGAGGTTTCGTGGCTTAGAATTGGGGCGGTGACTTTATAGGGTCACCCCACTGTTAATAGATCTGTGGGCAGCATAACACGGGGAGAGATGAGTCCCTGTGGCGATTGATTGCTCTAGTCGTATCGAACTTAAGGAAGAACATGCCCTTAATGCTTCAAACACTATTTGATCCCTAAATTCTCTGATCATAAAGGATCCGTGGGCAGCATAGCCTGGGGAGAGATGAGTCCCTATGGCGATTGTTTGCTCCAGTGGTATCGAAATTAAGGAGGAACATGCCCTTAATGCTTCGAACACTCTTTGATCCTTGGATCGTTCGGACCCATGAGAGACACAACACGAGGAGGGGAAATGCCTTCGTAATGTGTGTCTGCTCCAGTGTTGTGAGGAGGAGCCCTCAGGAAGTACTCGGGCTCTACAGAGTCTCGATATATAGAGGAAGTGCCCTTACCATTTAGAACGCTCATTGATCCAAATCCTGGTTCACCGGGACTCTGAATTGAAAGATTTAGAATTATGTTTTGGAAACCTCGGATATGAAGCTATTCTAGGAGATCCATGTTGTCAACTTTACTTGTGACCATTTTTTTTGGGACAAGTGCCATGTCACCCCCGCTTTCTGTTTTAATTTTATTCCCCCAGGGTTTTGTTTTTGATTTTCGCTGGCCTAGCAAGGGGACGCCTGCGCTAGATCAATATAGGGCTTCAAAGGTTGATTTATTTCCTTTCAGCATAAGTCCCGAATGGCTTTAGTCGGCTCGGGTTTGGATATGTTCCACCGAGGCCTGTGATCGAAAGATATACTCAGGGCTGGATTCGTTCCGCCGAGGTAGAGGCTTATGTTGGTTAAAACTCGGGTTTGGATATGTTCCACCGAGGTCTGTGATCGAAATATATACTCGGGGCTGGATTCATTCCGCCGAGGTAGAGGCTTATGTTGGTTAAAACTCAGGTTTGGATACGTTCCACCGATGTCTGTGATCGAAAGATATATTCGGGGCTAGATTCGTTCCGCCGAGGTAGAGGCTTATGTTGGTTAATACTCGGGTTTGGATATGTTCCACCGAGGCCTGTGATCGAAATATATACTCGGGGCTGGATTCGTTCTGCCGAGGTAATGGCTTATGTTGGTTAAAACTCGGGTTTGGATATGTTCCACCGAGGCCTGTGATCGAAAGAAATACTCGGGGCTGGATTCGTTCCGCCGAGGTAGAGGCTTATGTTGGTTAAAACTCGGGTTTTAATATGTTCCACCGAGGCTGGTGATCGTGTCGTTAAGCTCGAGGATGCCTAGTTTCTCAGCAAATGGTTTGCCAGCTTCTCAGTAAGTGTTTGACAGCTTTTTAGCAAGTGTTTGCCAACTTCTTAGCAAAGTGTTTCATCCGCTCAGAGTTGGGTTGTGTCCTACTAAATCAGTCTCGGTGATTAGATAAAAGGAAAGGCCAGATAGAAAAGAAAGTAAAATGACATAAGTCTGATATGAATGTAATGGAAGTAATGGAAATTTTCGGGGTTATCGCCCAGGAGAAGACATCTCAAATTTTTATAGTTCTCGGCACCAACTCGTAAAACTGGTTGATACCAAAAACTCGGGGCTGGATGTTGATAGGGAAAAATAGCACATAAGAAACAAAAAACACAAGAAACGGAATTTCCTATTTATAAGGTGTCAGTACGAAATCATCAGGTCGGCATGAATAAAGTTCGGCTCGGTATAATGGGAGACAGATTTACAGGCCGATCAAGTAAGCATAACAGATAAATTGACCGAGCTATTCTTCACCGACAGAAGGCTACAGAGAAAGTAAATATCATGACACCTCAAGATACGTGTCGAAATCCGAAGAAGCTCGTCAGACCATTATTTATGACAAGAGCATGCGGGAAGTAGTGAAAGTCAAAGAGAAGTGATGGATGTCAGACTGTCAGAGCGCTTTCGGTGATAGCAGACATTGGAAAAAAGGTTTACTCAATGCATGGAGTTCACGTGGAAGAAATCTACAAAAGGTAGGGAACAGTGACCGACTCTGGATTATTATAAAATAGAAGAAAAGAAAGGAGAGGAGGGACTGGGATTTAAAAAAGTAGAAAAGAGAGTAGAGTATTTTCTTTGTAATTAATAAGTAAAGAGAGAAAAGAGAAGAAGAAAACCCTTTTGTAAAGCATGAACAAAGTGCCCGGCTTAGCCCTCGCCGACCACATTCCGGTCGACCGAGCACCAATTTTTCTAATAAAATACCGCCTATTTTGTGCCCGTGGACGTAGGCTGGATCACATCCGCCGAACCACGTTAGCTACCTGTGTAGATCTGCATGCTTTTCCATTTTTCATCAAGTTTATCTTTGGTTTTCTCCATAACCAAACAAATTCACTGTTGGTGGAGGATCGTCGAGGGGTGAAATTCCCAGATAACCCTGGGACGAAAATCAGCCGCCAACAAAACTCAATACTCAAATGCTTACTTGTTGTTACACATATGCGAAATTCTTCCAATTATCAATTAATCTTTATTCTCCGATCATATATCAAAACCATTTCATAACTATAAATGCATTTATGATTCTAAGCACGTCTCATATACAAACTCTTAAACCTATCAGTTAATAATGCTATATCAAATTTTAAAATCTTTATTTACCTTTGCCCATATTTACAAATACTTTCCATACTAGAGCTTACATACATACAAGTCCTAACTTACCAATGGCATATACTCAAATATCTAACCAATATACATACTTGGGATGCTCCCAACATTAGCACCATCATATTCCTATATCTGAACATATAGAAAGTAGTATAACTAATAATAACATCATAAATACCCTCTCGAATTGCTCAAGTATACAATGATAAATCATAATCAAATATATATATGTTGATTAATACACCTTATATCATCAAGTTCCAAAAGGAACAAGCAACACAATCAATCAATCAATCTACTCTTTTCAAACGCAAATTCATACAAACAATCGGATATGACATCAAATGGAGAATAAAATCACACACTTCTTTATCATCAGCTTAGTCATGTATATACGTATATACATCACACATATGATCATACTCATTATTTCGAATTCAGATACCATAATATTTAATAGTCCCCATCTCATTTACATATCAATCAAACATAATTTTTTTTTATAATTCTTATCTAGAATCATTGATACAGTATCTTACCAATATACATTTCTATTCATATGCGTAGTCTATCAATCACGTACTTGTATTACTCAGTAAAAGCTTAACTTACACCAACCCAATCTTTATACTTATGCATCAATCAATAACAAACCTATCCCAATAACGCACTTCCACAGGTGCTAATACAAATTCAAAAATCGTAACTTATTTTCTTTACCAAATATAAACACTTAAATCATACTTATCTTATTACCGCATACATATACAATTACATGAACATATACATATTCATTCACATATACAAATACATATCATTACAGGTTCCTACACTTCCATACATACACATAGACATTAAACCCATCACATATCTCACTTCATATGATATCATTAGCAAAATCCATACCTGTAGTGGTCAATCAACTATTTATAATCCTGAACTTCATTCTCAAAACTATCTCCTACTATCTCATTTTATCCTAAGCACTTCCAACCATTTATGCATATATATGTATATTACATATCAATCCACATGCAAATACTCATCGCATTGGTTACTTACCTGGGTTCGCGAGCACTCAAGGTACTAGTCACATCGAGATTTCGATACCACATACGGACTCCAAACGATCCCATGAACACGCTGAAATCGAAGGAATTCCGATCGGAGCTACTGTTCATCGTGGGTCACTATTCACCCAAATCTTCCTTCCTCGTTTCACGTGAAATCGTGCAGGGAAAAGAAAATCCATCACCGCTAACTTGTAGTATTCTCCGAGAGCTTTGATTTGGCGGGCTGCTCGGGTGATGAAACGAAGCGACGAGCCAGAATTGGGATAACCAATGTCGCACGTTTCTCCTCTATTTCTCACCATTTTCGGCGTTTCTGGTGTCGCCGTTGGCCACCGTTGAACGCAGGGTGGCCATCGAAAATGGAGATGGGGGGTCGTTTTGAAGAGTTGATGGATTTATGAGCTTTTTGCAAATTATGAGAACTATGGGGTATTTATAGGAAAGTTTCGAAAAATTACAATCCGACCCCTCTAAATTTCATTTAGGCCTCTATCATGGAACTTTCTAGAATTTCGTATTTTTGAAGCCTTTCTGATGTAAATTTCTAAAAGTGTTCAACGCGAAAGTTGTTCGTCTCAGAAAAATGAGTCCGATGGTTTAAGAATCAGCTCAATCAGAGTTCGTTTAGTATCGTTATAGCCGAGATAAAAAACTTTTACGTGTATAACTGATACAATCAGAAATCGCATAATCGGTTCTCAAAACCACGCATTTTCAAACGCGGCGAATCTTCATTTAAAAATATTCTCACATATTTTCCAACACATAAAGTCTAATTTTCGAACACCATCCCTTTCTAAATCCTTATCTTTAATTTGGAATCATTCCAGCAGTGTTCCAAAAACCCAGGATATTACATGAACCGACTCTTATCAATGTTCTGTTCGTACCACAAATTATGAAGAATTTGGTATCAGGATCGCTTTTGAACAAGCATGGCTTCCGAATAGTGGTTTGAGTCAGACATGGTAGTTTTGTCTAAGAATGGAATGTATGCGGGGAAGTGATATGTATTTGATAGGCTATTTGAGCTCAATATAATGACAGTTATTGTAAAAATTAATAAAGATATTTCTTTTGCTTATTTGCTTAAGTCTTATAATCTATGGCATACTAGATTAAGACATCTTAATTATAATTTACTGCATAAGTTAATTAACATGAAGCATATACCTACATTCTAAGTTGATTCTAAACGTAAATGTGAACCATGTGTTGAGGCAAAACTTACAAAATCATCATTTCAAATAATGTACCTCTTAATCTAATACGCAATGATGTATATGACTCTAAACCCATTAAATCAAGAGGTGGTAATAAATACATTATTACTTTTATTGATGATTGCATAAAGTACTGTTATGTATATTTGATGAATAACAAAGATGAAGTTATAGAGAAATTTATTCTTTATAAAAATGAAGTCGAGAATCAACTAAATAAGAAAATTAAGAAGTTAAGAAGTGATAAATATGGTGAGTATGTTGCTCTATTTAAGATCTTTTGTGAACAAAATAGAATCATATATCAAACCACAACTCATTATTCACCTCAATCCAATGGGAGTGGAAAACATAAAAATCCTTGAAAAAAAATATGAATGTAATACTATTAAGTTCTGGTTTACCTCAGAACATGTGGGGTTTATCAACAAACTACCTTTTAAATAAGGTACCCCAGAAATAAAAAAATAAAACACCTTATGAATTGTGGAAAAGTAAAATACCATCTTACAAATACTTATGAGTATAAGGTTGTCTTTTTAAAGTGGTCATTCCTCCACCTAAGATGGTGAAAATAAGACCAAAGACAGTTGATTGTGTTTTCATTGGTTATGCATATAATAGCAGTACTTATCGATTTTTAGAAGTCTATAAGAATATGATAATAGAGTAAAGAAATGTATCGTTCTTTGAACATGTATTTCCCTATAGATCAATTGAATGGTCGAGTTCATCTAAACAAACACATGACACTATATATGGAAATAGCCAGGACAAAAAATAAGAAACTAAGGTTGATACTAAACCCAGATGTAGCAAAAGAGTAAGGATAGAAAATTCTTTTGGTCTGGATTTTCTTACTTATAACTAGAAGGTGAACCTCAAACCTTTAAAGAAGTCGGGAGCTCGACAGAAGGATCTTTGTGGAAAGAAGCAATTAAGAGCGAAATTGACTCTTTCTTGAAAAATCACATATGGGAACTAGTGGAAATTCCTATGGGATGTAAAACTCGAGGGTCCAAGTGGATTCTCATGAGGAAAATGAAAGCTAGACTTGTAATTAAATGTTATAATAAAAAAGGCCTATATTACTTTGATACGTATTTTTCTATGACGGCAAAAAATTCCATTAGGATGATAATAGGGATTACAACTTTATGCAATCTCGAAATAAATCAAATCGATGTAAAAATAGCATTTCTTAATGGATATTTGGAAGAAGAAATCTATATGGAACAACCATAAGGTTTTTCTGCCCCAGGACAAGAAAAGAAAATGTAAAGCAAACATCAAAACAATGAGATGTGAAATTTGATAATGCTATAATGGCTAATTGTTTCAAGATCAACGAATGTGACAAATATGTTTATGTCAAAGAGAGTATAAATGGCTATATCAGTTTTTGTCTTTTCGTTGATGACATTCTCATTGTGGGTAGTGATGATAAAATTATCAAATTTATCAAAAATATGTTGAATTCATGATTTGACATGAATGACATTGGTCTGGCTGATGCGATACTTATAATAAAAATATCAAGAACATCAAATGGCATTGTTTTGAGTCAATGACATTATATAGATTAGATTCTTGAGAAATTTAATAAATATGATTCTATTGTGGCTAGAACACCGATAGATACCTGCCAACATTTATCAAATAATAGAAGAGAATGTTTTTCTCAAGTAGAGTACTCTAGAGTCATTGGAAGTTTAATGTATCTGGTGAGTTGTACAAGACCAGACATAATTTACAAATTTAGTAAACTTAGTAGATACACAAGTAATCTTAAAGCTAACCACTGGAAAGTGATAACAAGAATACTTAGTTATTTATGGTATAATTGTAGCTAGAGGCTGCACTGTACTAGATATCTAGTCGTATTAGAAGGATATAGTGTTGCTAATTGGATATCTGATATAAAAGACTCAAAGTATACTGGTGGATATGTGTTTATACTAAGAGATATAGTTGTATTATGGAAATCCTCCAAGCAGACTGTTAAAGCTAGATCCATTATGGAATATGAGTTTATTGCTTTAGACAAGTGTGATGAAAAGGCTGAATGGCTACACCATTTCTTATAGGGTATTCCAAAGTGGCCAAGACCTGTGCCAATAATTTTCATACATTGTGATTGTCAATCGGCTATTGGAAGAGCACAAAACATTACTTGTAATGGTAAATCTAGACATATTCGTTGTAGGCATAATTCCATTAGACAATTACTTTCAACTGGAATTATTTCTATTAAATACGCGAGGTCAAAGAATAATATTGTGGATCCACTAACCATATGGTTAAATAAAGAAGTACTAGAGGAGTCATCAATGGGAATTAGACTAAATCCCATAGAATAATAAGTCCATATGAAAGAAAACCCAACCTAGCTGACTGGAGATCCCAAGATCTAGGTTCAAATGGACAACCAAATTGTAAACCCTTTTATCATATGATTAGTGTTATTTAAATAAGTGAGGATGAGTTATACTCTTAATAATTCTTAGACAGTAAGATTAATTATTTCAGATTAAGAAATTACTTATGTGAGAGAGAAGTGGAGCCGTTTTAAATGGTATTATAAAGGGCTCAATTCTTAGAAACTCTTGCAGAATTAGACAGTTGTTCAGGGCCAAAAGCAACATAACCATGAGAACCCAGTTGTGTGAAGAAAGATACATGTGTGCAATACATCACTGTTTACACAGACGATAGAACAATTCAAAGAGATCATTTTTATTGGTTAGTTAGTAAAGTAAATATATTGTCACAATGGAAGGTACAAAGGTTAACACCTACCTATCCTATGCAGGTTTTGATTCGTTGAACTTGATCTTATACTTCAAAATATTTTGATATCAAAACATATGTTTTCTTCCAATTTTCATTTATGTATGGAATTGTTGGAAAATAATCAAAATGGTACTAACAGACCCATATTGAACACAAGTCCTTTGGAAGCTTTCGTTTGAACGTACTGACAAATGTGACACTAACGAACCTCGTTCAAACCCCATGAAGACCGCATCATTAACGCAATTATGATAAATTCATCTACTGATGTCAAAACATACTCAATCACTTCAAGACACATTACAACTCAATATAACATGATTTGTTATGGAATTTACCAATACAATAGGCCCAATAAATTCCCCCATTGGCATTCCGTGATAAAATGACCTAATACAAGGACTAAGAAAATTTAGAAATTAAAATAGTCAGTGTTTACCATCATGACACAGACTTATTACAATATGACTCAATCTACTCCCAAGTATTGAATAGATGAAATGAATTTCTACCCACCTGAAACACAATCAAACAAAGAAATATGTGAAAATCAAAGGGAAATTTAGATAATAAAAATAAACAAATGATAAGATGCAAATTCAAATAAAAGCATTAACCAATTGCATTTAGCATAAAATAAAGCGGTTAAAGTTATATATATCTATCAGTAAGATTCATCAAAATACATCATATGATATAAATCCCATAAAATACATAATATGATCTCTCTATATGATCTAAATCCCCTATGTCCAAATTACTCCCCTTTTTTGTCATGAATGATAAAGCACATAAACAGTCAAAATGGTAAACTAATATACGACTCAAACTCAGACTCATCAGAAGCACTCTGGTCATCATCCTTATGCTGAGCATGCTCTTATAACCAATCAACCCGAGTCTCCAAAAGATGTACTACAGTACGGATCTCGTATACACTACCAATTACAAGTTAGAGCTGAGAGAAGATGGAACTGTGGGTCTCAAATAGCCCATGATAAAAATCAAGTGGTGCACCGACGGTGGAGGAACGAGCAATGGTAGAGGATGAGGCAGCCGCTGTAGAAGGCCGAGCAGCAAGATGAATGGAATTTGGGTTTTCGGGCTGAGACGAACAAGGCTTACGAGTGTGCGACATGACATGAGCTGCGCCAACTAACAAAGTCTGTCTCCCAATCGGCTTAATGAGATGGAGCAGTGCTTTATGAACAAAATCTAAAACTAGCACAGTGATAATTTGATGGATGAGACAACCATACCGAAGTGTATTCACGGAATGTGCATAGGTATGAGTGTGAGTCATCTCACAGAGAATCAAATCAAGGATATCAATCCTCAAACCTTGCTCAATAGAGTATAGAAATTCAATCCTCGAGAAGGACTACATGTTGACGTGAGACTTTGGCTACATGTTGTGACAAACAATCCTATTCATTAGTCGATAATGCGGTAGAAGAGTAGCAACAATGATAGGACCACTTGTCAGGGGATTATGTTAGCTGGTAGCAACATCAATGATTGTCTGATTAGAAGGACATTTATTAGGCCACCTGGGGTACTGAAGAAACTCCACATTTGGAATGGAGAGAACGCGAGACAAGACCGTATAATCAATCTCTAGATGGTGCCCCATAATAAACACAGTAAAGAAAGTATGATTGATTACCTTCAAGTTGGCATAAAAATCTTGAAAGAATGTGGCGGAGGGCCCAATGAAGCCGAAGAGAATAGATCCCCAACCCTTATTCATCAACATTATTGTAACCCATGAATCACGCAACTCATCATCCAACACATTATGCTATAGACATGACTTGCGCTAAGAGAAATGGTCGTCATATAGGTAATGTGCTGTGGGGCTTCAAAAGAGATCCCGAAGTAAGGAATCACGAGAATGTTTTCTTAGAGCCGATTGATTTCTGAGGCATCTAGAAGGCACAAGAAATCAAATGAGGTCAATGTACTACTTTCTAGGATGAATAGATGCACAGAGAAAATAAAATCTAATGAAAGAGGACAAGTTATTATGCTTGGTGTTCAAATTATGTTCATAGACGTTCGAACGTCAGTGATCCCTGATCGATAAAATGCCATACACAAGACATGCAATCTTCACAATACCCATAAGAAATAAAAAAAGATACACAAAAAAGAACAAAAAAGTCACACACACCTCAGATTTGAAATCTCTAAAACAAGATGCTCAAAATCGAAAAGCAAGACACCTAGAAAATTAGGAACAAGGAAGATGAATTACCTTGAAAAGGTGAAAAGCCCTAAATAGAAGAAAAAGACGCACTAGAAATTTGCTTGAATTGAGGGTGAAAATGAGGGGTGCAATGAATGAGTGTTTTTAGAGATAGAGAGAGAGGCGTGGGAACGTAAAAGATAGTTTTGAACATAAATACTCAGGTCATGTTACAATGGATGTCGAACGATGTTCGAACTCCAGGTCTTTGCAAAGAATCATTCAAACGATAAAACAAACGTAACTTGAATGAAATGTTTTTAGAAGGAAATGTTCGAACGTGAAAATGAATGTAATAAGAATGAAGAGTTTCAAGAAAATCACCCAAACACTACTCAAGTAATGTACACAACTCAATGATACGTTGAGAATAACAAGAAGGAGAAACATGTCACCCATATTAACGCAATGAGGCACTAATGAGATGAATATTAATATCAAACTATAACTAGATCTTACGTGAAAAAATTGTGGTCAACAAGATGAAACTTAAGATATGAAATTATTAGGTTGAATTAAGCATTAACACGAAGCCTAAACTCAAGAACTTACTAAACAAATATAGTGGTAGTCAAACCCAACGCTACTATGACAGAAATAAGTTGTGCTATTGACTCCCCCTTAAATTTGAGGTCATGTTCGTTTAACTCTTTCGAGTGATGGATTTTTCCCTTATTTTTTTAATGCTTTCAATGAAGCATATGAGTCTTTGAAGAATCACTTTATTTTTTTTAAATTTGCACACTAAAGAGGTGGCTCAAGGTCTACTAGTCAAAGGTCATACCAAACTGAGGCCTTAGTAAAGAGAGTTACAGACTGCCAATCCAAGACAACATACATGGAATCAAGTTCATATAAGAATAAAAATAGTGGGTGATATATGTCAAACACAAGAAACACTAAGATATTCCAGACACCTCATATGGAACCAACTCACATGTTGAAGAATCATGTAAAATGGTAACCTGCTAGACCGGGATCACACTAATGCCATATGAGTGAAGTTCCTTTCTGATCCAGTGTAACATCCCCGATCTGGGAGATGCTACTAGCAGATGATAGATTGTACTAGCCCCATAAGCCTCTGACTCTAACAACTACTACTCAATTTCTAATACTCTTTTCTTTAATTAAATTTATATATATTGTATATCAGAGACTGTGGCCTAAACTAGGAAATTGGGAGGGGTTAGATCGTCGTACGATCTAAGTGAGTGGACGATAAACTGAAAACTGAAATATAAAAAAAACTATTGATTCTAAAACCCAAGTTCCAAAAATATCTTTATATGAATACTCTTTTCTAAAAAATTAATCTAAAATCTCTTTTATAAATTAATCTTTCTGTGATCTGCTTCTTGAAAACTGTTTCTAAAATCTACTTTTTGAAAATAATTTTCTGTAAATCTGGTGTCTGGAAACTCTTTATCTGAAAATCTAATATTTGAAACTGACATGTGTCTGAAAAATTTGACGTATCACCATCCCCCCATATGCCAATTTGGAGCCAGAAATGCAAAACCATGACTTTGGGACGTTACGTATCGCCGTCCCCCAAATCATGCCACTCTTGTCCCTAAAACTGGTGGTCTTGGGGCGTTACGTATCGCCGTCCCCCAAGCCACAGAACTAGAACTGGGGGTGCATATCTATGCTACCCACCAAACTCTGAAACTAGGGTCTAGGGGCGTTACATATCGTCGTCCCCCCAGTCCTGAACTAGGATCTGAGGGCGTTACGTATCGCCGTCCCCCTAGTTCTCTACATGTGCACATGTTCTCTGTCTATCAATTCCATGTTTGTACAAGTTGCATACTGAGGTGGGTTTTTGCCCTATGCCTCGAAAAACATAAAAATCATGCTTTGAATCTCAAAACAGTAAAAATCGATTTCTGAAAAACACTTCTTTTCTCAAACATAACTTTACATGAAATAACTGTAAAGAAAATCTTCTAACACCCTAAAGCGTAAAAATATAACTCTGAAACAAAAATAACAAAGTAAAAGTCAATTTAAAAGAAGAGTGTCCACTCACAGTTTTGGAGTTTCGCTGGTCTTTCTTCACTTTTCTGGTGAAACCTATGGTTCATGCGATGATCTATCATCGATAGTTTCGATTAGAAAATTGACAATGAATAAATAGGTTGGAATCAAGCTCAATTTTTCTATTCAAGTAAAGACTATCACTTGGAAGCATATCGTACATATATCATGATGAAATTATTACATACGGGTTGATATGAGACTTATAGGGTAGCCGCTAATGCGTTCGGGTAAAGTTGGAATGGCTTAAAACTGATTCGGGCAATATTTGATCACGTGTTGTGACGCAGGGCACTCCGCGTCGTGATGTAAATCAACTAGAAATGTGCCCTAAATTTTTTCGTGCGCGTCACGACACAAGAAATTTGTAGAAATTACTAGAATGCCCTCAAATACTATTCGTATGAAATTTTGATATATATTTTTAGCATATTTCTGGTCCGAATTAGGAAGCATAATTAACGCGAAGTTGTAGATATTAATATCAGCTTTTTGACGATATAAAATTCAAGAAAAGCGGAGTTCGTATGAGAAAGTTACGGCCCAATTACCATGGGCTATCCGGAGTGGAACATTGTAAAGTTTCGCATCGAAGTTTCGAAGAATTTACCGTTCACCCATAAAGTCGTTCCATGAATGTATATATACTCGGACATAATTTTATATTACATAACACTCGATCCGCAACATAACAGTGCCACAGTCAACAGTAGTAGAGACCTTTGGTCGTTACAAATTTTCCCCCCTTAAATAGGATTCGTCCTCGAATCCTCTGTAAACTGGAGATCTTATAAATCACAAACTTAAACTGACTACATACCCGTCTCCTTTTTATCCACCGTATTATACCATTCCTCAATGGTTCCCGAGTACTAATAAAATGCCACAGGTTAGTTTGACGATCATACTGAACCTAGAATGTCATGACCTGGAAGTAATAACTAGAGCTGTACATTAACTTGTTAGTGTGAACTCTTATTTTGATGTAACTATTCTATTTCATCTAAGCTTCTAAGTGACTTGACAATAAAGGCTTCTGCCCGGCTGATCATTTACTCTTTGACTAGTGCATAAATGAAGTTCTCCATCATTCTTAATATCTAACTTATACTTAAAACCTTTTGCCATACTTGGGTAAGCTATTACAAAGTTTGTGGTTTTAGTAAATATTCCTTAGGTTCTTTTCTGAGAAGTACCACCTCATCCTTGTTTCATTAGGTTTTTACTGAGTATTCTTAACTACTATATTTTTGAACCTCTAGTTGTGTCCATCAATCACTAGATTTGAACAGGTTCTTAGTAGCCGGTACCTTTGAATCTCACTAAAAATATTGATGTCTCCAAACTTGTACTCAACACTCATTTGCTCCACTTATCCAACTTGATCTTAATATTCTTTCCCATCACTTAACTACTTAACTTTCCATATTCTCCTTGTCAAACTTCTGCTTATGAGCTTCTCTCTTCAAGTTCCAATATTTTTATTTATCAATGGCTTAAGGTTTTCTAACTTATTGATATTGTTTACTGATGCCGCTTGTACTCAAAATGTCACTTCTCGGTTGTTTCCTAGTGGTCTCTCTCATTTGGCTAAAGATCATGTTTACTTGTATGTTCCTTAGCGCTTAAATCGCATCTTCTGCTATTAACATTTACGTTGACGTCTTGGCCTGCACATTTGGTTGTTATTCCTTCACTTTGACTCGTGTTCTATTCATGTATGCATGGTAAGATACCTAATCTTATTGTCTCTCATATTATAATAATCATATTTTCTCCTTTATATTATATTCCCTTACCAAATCACCCATTCTTGTGGCTAAGGCTATCCCTCAAACTCATGGCGATTCGGTCAACTTAGACTGAGGTTGGGCACAACATAAAGATTACGTGAACTAAAATGTAATGGGTCTTTGATTTCTCTCAAATACTAAAAAAAATCCTTAATGCTTACTTAATATCCTTTCTTATTATTTTTGTACTAATTCGGTTTCATTTCCACCTCTTTTACTTGCTGGCCTTTTGTCTTCTCTTCTGTTATATGCCCAAAACTTATGTGAACTACTTCTTTATTTCCTTATCTGAAACATACTACTTTTCACATATTCCTGATTTATATTCAACACTGTTATCTTATCTCCTAGTCACTGCATTCTTACTTGAGGAATATCTTCTTTCCTCACATACTAATCATTTCATCAAACCTTGGTTCCTTAGAATCTCATTCATTACTTGTCTAGTACTTTATTTTTATACTTCTCCATCTTAACAACTTTTTTCTCTTTTTTTTTTGACTCTTTTACTCAGAACTATCTCTTACTTTTGTTTCCTCCTTAAACTACATCTGAAGGTCTTACGTTTTTTGTCTTCCTTTACTATACTCTGACTTATTTATGGGAATATCATGAAGTAACCTTGAAGATCCGTTCCTACGATTGTTATCCAATGAGGGTTGGGAGGGTGGGAACTTATCTTGAGGTCTTCTAATTATGGTGATCTAAATACACATACCGCTCATCTATGAGCCTAGAACTCTCATGGCTGTATATATCTGATATATGTCCTTACACTAGGATACTAGGGTACTCTGCACTCCTTCATATTTAGTCTTTATTATTAAATCTTCCGAAGTCGTTCTTTCTCTCTCTGAACGTTGCTAACATTTCTTTACTGTTATTCTTTAAGGAAACTTACTCTACTACAAGGTTTCTTTCTCGTCTCAAATCCTTGAACTCCTTACACCTTTATTTTTCTGAAGTCTCTATTAAGTTTGATTGCTTAGGATACCTCTTACTAAATATTTGGTTCAGGGGCTACTCTTTACCCTGGTATTCCATTCTCACTATTATGAGACTCTGTATAAGTTGTACAACATATTCCTAAGAATGATTCTTACTGGTCTTTTCATACTTCTAAGTCCTTACTCCTTTAAGGGCTCCTTAATTCATCGGTGGCTTCCAAACTTAGCTTAACTTATTTTGGTATCGTACTATTCTTTCCCATGTTTTTTATCTATATTTCATTGGACTTATCGATTTGGCTGTCTAGCCATCTTGCAATTCACCAAATCTATCATTTACCTTTCTTCACTATTTCTTTTCTTCTACTAGGTTCTAAGTTGAGCATATTCATTCCATGAGGATCTACAAATAGACACTTCTGCTTTACACTTAAGCTTGGTGATGCTCTGGTTAGGTATCTATAGGTTTACTAAAATCGAGGTTTCTAAAAGAAGTGATCATCATTCGATCTGTAGAGACCTGATCGACTACCCTAAGTCCTGCGGTCTTACCGAATTTCCTCATCTCCTCATGCATGCCCCTTACTATTCACATATCCTGTTTCTTTGCTCAATGTCTTACTACTGAGGCTAGTGGTATTTCCTTCTCATAATGACTTTCTTAGATCTTTGCTCTTTGTTTTTACTTTAAATCTCAACTTCGGCACTCTGTTCTATTGCCTTTACTAGCATCTTTGTAACTTCATAAATATCTCAATCCTTTCAGGTCTTATTCTTCATACTTCCACAGATTTATTCTAACTTGGGCTACTCTGTAGGTTCTACTGCATTTGATCTATCTCCCGAAGTCTTTTATTCCTTAAAATGAACTCTCGTTAGGTTTCTTACGGTCATCTATATCTGTGCTGGTAGGGACTAAGGTAAACATCTTATGTCTTAAGGAGTTTCGATACCATTGTTTTGGTTCTCTATGTCCTAGTGGAGTTTGTTTCTCATGTAAGATAGGTATGAGCTAGCCTCCATCAGGGCAGCTTCCTTAACTGACATCACGGGGTGAGAATCTGGGTAGGTCGGAGCCTTATTTATTGGATTCCTTGGTTAATGCAACTAATCATTTTTCTAACATCATTCATTTTATTTTCCTATGGGCCCGAGTTTAGGGAATCTAGAATCTCGGCCTTGTCACAACATCTCCCATCTCTTTGGAGCCTTTATGATTGTCATGATTTCTGGCTTTTCTTGCCTTATGAATATCCTTGGTTATCTAGGGAACTCGCTATCTACACGAAGTGTTCATGAGCTATTGAATGTATATGGAAAAATTTCTTGAGGAGGAAAGGAATTTTCCTTGAGGAAAAGAAACTTTGCTTAGATCTATTCGGCATTTTACTCTTGTTTAGACTTGCTATACTCTTCTTTCTTGCTTTCTTACGGCTTTCATAATCCATTCCATGGGGTAATTTTTCTTATATTTTACTATCTAATTTCATAACATTGTTTATACATCTGGTAATGAACTGAATAACTTCAAGAAGATTCCTAATTTGGATCTAGAGTGTAATTGTTCTCGTGAGGAATACTATTTAAATAGTTTGGGAAAGTTTACTAACCTGTCTATAGATCTTGAAGACGTACTCGAGGATCAGATACTGGAGAGGTAGTGCCTTACATACGACCATGCTCTGACAATGGTCGTCTCCCTAATTTGGATCTGCGTATACCAGACCCCATCACTCTGCCTACTACAATCACTGACTCCCTAGACCATGCTCTGATACCATCTTTGTAACATCCCCGATATGGGAGAAGCTATCGGCAGGGGATAGACTGTACTAACCTCATAAGCCTCTGACTCTGACAACAACTACTCAGTTTCTAATACTATTTTCTTTAATTAAATTTATATATATTGTATATAAGGGACCGTGGCCCAAACTTATAACTTAATATACAAACTTAACTTTAAAATATTATACATAAAGACATATGTTTTTTTTTTTACAATGACTACACATAACTCAAATGCTAGTACAAAACTTTTACTTGACTCTGATTGACTTAAATCAGACTCTTACTATTTGACTTGGACTGGTGGGCTCCAAACCCTAGTGACTACATTAGTATCCGTCATCCCAAGCTCGTCCTCCGAGAATACCTACAAAAATAAGGAAACTGAGAGGGGGTTAGATCGTCGTATGATCTAAGTGAGTGGACGATAAACTGAACACTGATATAAAAAAAACTCTTGATTCTAAAACCCAAGTTCCAGAAATATCTTTATATGAAAACTATTTTCTGAAAACTTAAACTGAAATCTCTTTTATAAAACTTAATCTTTATGTAAACTGCTTCCTGAAAACTGTTTCTAAAATATGTTTTTTGAAAACTATTTTCTGGAAATCTGGTGTCTGGAAACTCTTTATCGGAAAATCTAATATCTGAAACTGATCTGTGTCTGCAAAACCATGACTTTGGGGGGTTACGTATCGCCATCCCCCAAAGTATGCCACTCTTGTCCCTAAAACTGGTGGTCTTGGGGCGTTACTTATCGCCGTCCCCCAATCCACAAAACTAGAACTGGGGGTGCGGATCTATGCTACCGACTAAGCCCTAAAACTAGGGTTTAGGGGTGGTACGTATCGTCGTCCCCTAGCCCTGATCTAGGATCTGGGGGCGTTACATATCATCGTCCCCCAGTCTCTACATGTGCACATGTTCTCTGTCCGTCAATTTCATGTCTGTACAAGTTGCATACTGAGGTGGGTTTTTGCCCCATGCCTCGAAAAACATAAAATCATGCTTTGAATCTCAAAACTGTACAAAACGTTTTATGAAAAACACTTTTTTTTTCTCAAACATAACTTTGCATGAAATAACTGTAAAGAAAATCTTCTAACCCCCTAAAGAGTAAAAATATAAGTCTGAAACAAAAATAACAAAGTAAAAGTCAATTTAAAAGAAGAGTGTCCACTCACAGTTTTGGAGTTTCGCTGGTCTTTCTTCACTTTGCTGGTGAAACCTGTGGTTCCTGCGACAATCTATCATCGATATTTTCGATTAGTAAATAGACAGGGAATAAATAGGTCGGGATCAAGCTCAATTTGTCTATTCAAGTAAAGGCTATCACTTGGAAGCATATAGTACGTATATTATGATGAAATTTATACATACAGGTTGATACGGGACTTATAGGGTAGCCCCTAACGGGTTCGGGGAAAGTTGGAATGGCTTAAAACTGATTCGGGCAATAGTTGATCACATGTTGAGATACAGGGCACTATGCGTCGCAATGCGAATCAACCAGAAATATGCCCTAAATTTTATCTTGCACGTCGCGACGCGTGCACACCAGAAACAAATCCCCTCAAATTGTCCAGAATGCGTCGCGACGCACGGTGATTCGCGTCGTGACGCAAGGCAAAAATTCAGGCCTGAAACCCACTTCTTAATGTCCTTATGCCCCAAACTCACTTCCCATCTTCCATATCCTAACTCTTATACAACAGTTTTATACTTACCCATCATAAAACATCATCAAAGTAATTTTTTAATCTAAAAACCCTTAATTAGCTTAATTCCCCAATTTTATTTATTCCTACTTAACATCATCTATACTCATACTCATTAACTATGTAATCAATATCACACCCAAGTCATCAACACATTAAAATCACCAAAACCTCAAAACTTAATATGTAATAATCTGGGTCAAGATCAATTCATACCTTACTTGCTTGGTTTCCATCTCCCTTCAAATCTTACAACTTGCTCTTCTTCCTTCAAGCTCTTGGAGAATGGTTTTTGCCATCCTTCTCCATTTTCTTATTTCTCTTATCTCTTCTTTCTTCTCTCTTCTATTCACGTTTTCTTCTTCTTCTTTTTGTTTCAATTTTTGGTATTTATGAATAGTATCTCCTTTAAATACTTGGCAATTTTAAAAAAAGAAAAATATAGAATTTTCAAGAAATTTGTAGAAATTACTAGAATGCCATCTGTTATTATTCATTCAAAATTTTGATATGCATTTTAGCCTATTTCTAGTCCGAATTAGGAAATATTATCAACGTGAAAGTTGTAGATTTCGAGCTCGGCTTTCCGGTAATATAAAATCCATGAAAATCGAAGTTTGTATTAGAAAGTTACAGCCCAATTACCATGGGCTGTCCGGAGTTGAACATCATAAAGTTTCGGATCGAAGAATTTACCATTCATCCATAACCTCGTTCCACAAATATATATATACTCAGACATAATTTTATATTACATAAAACTCATCCCGCGACTTAATAGTAACTCATCCCGCGACTTAATAGTACTACAATCAACAGTAGTAGAGACCTCCGATCGTTACATCCAGAATCATCAGAAGATTCCTCATCAGCTTCTTCATCATCAGACAAAGACACTCATGACATATAATGGCTTGTGATTTCTTATCCTTCTCATCTCTAGTCTTATTTCTCATAGTCCTAAGACGACAATCACTCTCACTTGATTTCTTAGTCCTCTTGTTATCAGTGTTAGTACCACTTTTATTGGGATTGAGAAACTTCTTGAATCTCTCACAAACATGGCCATGTCGGCCTCTAAGAGTGATGTGTCTTTGTCTTCATCAGATGTATCATAAGATTACACTTTCACGGCAATATGTTTTGACCTTCTATACCCTGGGAGTTTACTCTCTTAAACCTGAAGGTTACTCATAAGATTTATAGCTTCAATTAGTCTTATTTTTGCTCTCATATTTAGCAATGATCTTGGGAAAGAATCTCTTAGGAAGTGACCTAAGGATTTTTCTAACGACATAGTTACAGGGATAGTTTCACCTAGATTGAAACTAAAATTAACTATGTGGTGATTTCAACTTAAAATTCATCAAAATTTTCATCTCCTTCTTACGAGCTATTTAAAACCTAGTAGCTAACTCTTGAAGTTTGTTGTTCTTGATGGACAATGTGCCCTCATGAATGTTTACAAGGAAGTCCCAAGCATCCTTGGTCACTTCACACTTAAAAACCCTCATAAACTCTGAGGAATAAATAGCAGCATGTATGGCATTGATAGCTTTTTTGTTCCTATTACACTCGTCAAACTCCTATGGTCCATGTGAGTTTATCTTTTGTGGATGAACTCGTATTAACTGTGACCACAAGAGGTTTCCACCTGTACTCCACCGACATCCACACCCTCTCGTATAGGGATTTTAGGAAAGCTCTCATGCGAATTTTCCAGTGAGGGTACTCTGTCACATCATCAGATGTATCATAAGTTTACACTTTCACTATTTTAATGACAATATTTTTCTACCTTCTATGCCCTGGGAGTTTACTCTCATAAACCTGAAGGTTACACACAAGATCTTCTAGTTTCAAGTAGTCTATATATTTGCTCTCATATTTAGCAATGATCTTGGGAAAGAATCTCTCAGGAAGTGACCGAAGGATTTTTCTAACGACACAGTTCACAGGGATAGTTTCACCTAGATTGAAACTGGAATTAACTATGTTGTTGATTTTAACATAACATTCATCAAAATTTTCATCTCCTTCATGCGAGCCATTTAAAACCTAGTAGCTAACTCTTGAAGTTTGTTATTCTTGACGGACAGTGTGCCCTCATGAACAGTTGCAAGGATATACCAAGCATCCTTGGTCACTTCACACATAGAAACCCTCATAAACTCTGAGGAATAAATAGCAGCATGTATGACATCGATAGCTTTGTTGTTCATATTACACTCGTCAAACTCCTTCTTGGTCCAGGTGAGTTTATCTTTTGGGGATGAAACCCTATTAATTGTGACCACGGGAGGTTTCCACATGTACTCTACCGACATCCACACTCATGTGAACTTTCTAGTGAGGGTACTATGTCACATCGAAAAATGGGGGGTAATTTAAAAGTTGACTTCTATCCATATATGGCGGGTTAAGGACCGAGGATAGGCTCTGATATCAATTGAAAATTGTAAAGATTCTGACCCAATACACCTATGGAGGAATAAGTGTAATATGTACAAAATAAAAATTCTACTTTATCTAAGACATGTCTAAGTTATAGTTTCTATTTCTAGATGTCAAGCACTCTTAAGTCTAACAAGTCAATTGTAGAAAATCACCAAAAACAAATAACAATTCTAGAAAGTAAATAAAAGACAAGCAGATTTTTTTACGAATTGGAAACTCTTTTCAAAGAAAAATCACTCCGGGTATATGCTATCACCCAAATCCACTATATGAGAAAAACTTATAGAGATGGTGAAAAATCCTAAAGCAACAACTTTACTGACTATATTCCCACTACTGTAATTATCGGAGGAACTCTCCAAGCCTGCACTAAAAAACTTTCTTCAAAACATCTGAAGTCTCAATGAATTGAATATGCGAACACACGCGTCGGAGCTCCGAACACCAATCTCCACCTTAAAACTCAGAAGGCTTAGGGTATTGGTGAGATTTGTGTTTGGAAGGTATATGGTGATGAAACAAGAAGATCACCCACAAAGAAGAAGACAAAAGATTGAGTCTTCAAAGATGAGTGTTCTTCAAAGGAGTTGAAAACTAAATGCAAAATTTGATAGGGTAATATTTTTCCAACCAGTAATGCGGGTATATTTTTTCTTTTATAAGTAGGGTTTTCCTTGAGGTAAAAATACTTCAAAAACGTATCCAAAATAACCTAGTTGCGCACGGGCGTTCGAACGCCTAAGAACGCACGACGAACATGAAAGGTTCCCAAAATCAATCGAACACCATGTCGAATATGACTCGAACGTGAAGCCTCTGGTCAGTTTCGATCGAACGTGATGAAGAACGTAACTCAAACGGTTGGTCTCTGGACACTTTAGTTCAAACGCAATTTCAAAAGCAAATTGACCACGAGTCCTTTGGAAGCTTTCGTTCGAACTAATTGACAAACGTGACACTAACGAACCTCATTCGAACCCCATGAAGAACGCATCACGAATGAAGCTCTCATAATTTTATCTTCCGATGACAAAACATATCCAAGCATTTCAAGGCGCATTACAACTGAGTATAAAACGATTTGTTATAGAATTTTCCAACACAATAGACCTAACAAAATCAATTGGAGAATTGAAAATGAGAGAATTAAGAAAATTGAGAATGAGAGAATTGTTGGTGTGTATACAAATGAATTATAGCCCTTTTTTATTTGGTTAGTTTTGTGATAGCCGTTTAATTACTGTTATTGAGGGTAATTTAGTCAATTTAAAAATATATATTAAAAAAATAAAATATTTGGCATGGAGCTGTAACTAACGGCTACTAGCTGTTGGCAAGCTTGCCAACGGCTAGTAGCCGTTGGCCTGCAACAGTTCCGGTTGGAACTGTGGAACCTTATGGTTCAAGGGAACCGTTTGGTTCTTTTCGGTTCTGCTAGGGTTCCACCTTAACAGAAATGGAAGGAACCGGAACCGGAAGGAAGCAGAACCGTCCGGTTCGTTCTGGTTCGGTTTCGGTTCCAAATTGGAACCGTGGCCGGGTCTACGTACAAAACCTAAACACATACGGTAGGAGGCGAATCTGTTTTAAGGATACTTTCTAATACATACCTCAGTTTATTCCCTGTTTTATTTCAGTTTCAGTGTTATACAAACTGTTGAAATTTTCACTGTATATGGGCTGTAATTGTAGTACCAGCTTTTAATTATTATTGAATCATTTTGCACTGATCTTCTGTGTTTTTTCAACAAAAGATGATCAATGTCACCATCAAATGGAAGTTGCTAAACATAAGAAGAAAAATTATATTACAATGATATTTAAATACCCAACAATAATAAAGGTCATAGGCTATCAACAGGATACTTGCCAAGCAAAAGAAGAGAAATTATTCGGCAATTATGATTACATACCCAACAATGATAATGACCATAGGCTGCAGCCTGGATTATTTACTTCATCGTGACACATAACAGACTAATTATATGTAACTTAAATGGCAACAGGGATAGCATGAAGGGGTTGAGCCTTCTGTAATGTGATGCCGAACTTCTCTTCCATGTCCATATTCTCTGGAGTAACCCCATCTTCAAGCTTCCAGTCAAAGGAGTTAATAAGTGAACCCAGCATCATATATAACATTCTGATTGCCAAAGGTAAACCAGGGCATATTCGCCTTCCGGCACCAAACGGTATTAGCTCAAAATTGTGGCCCTTCACATCATGGTCTGATCCCAGAAACCTCTCAGGCATAAAAGAACAAGGGTTGTCCCATGTGCTAGCATCTCTGCCTATAGCCCATACATTGACTAAAACTTGTGCACCCTTTGGCACTGTGAAGCCGGCGACTTCTGTGTTTGCTGAGGCTTTGCGGGGAAGTAATAAAGGAACTGCCGGATGCAACCTGAAGGTTTCTTTGACTACTGCTTGTAGATAAGGCAATTGAGTGATGTTTGATTCATCAACAGGATTGCCTTTGCCAATCGTTTGTTCCAACTCCGTTTGAGTTTTGGATAAAGCCTTTGGGTTGCGTAATAGTTCTGTCACAGCCCATTCCAACGTGCTCGAAGTTGTATCAGCTCCCGCAACAAACAAATCCTGTTTGAGAAGCAACCAAAGAAAAATTAAACTCGATCTTCTTCTTTTTTTGAAGATAGCTCGATCTTATTTAGCAACAAACAAATATTTTTTTGTTAAATCAGTAATGAGACCAAAAAAAAAAAATACATAACTTGTAATTTAAAGAAGAAAATAAAAAATATTACCAGAAACAAGTGTTTGATATAATCTCTATCAATCTCCATGCTCTTGTCTTCCCAGATATTCAAAAGAGTGTCTAAAATATCTTTGTATTCGGTGAAACCATGTTCTTGTCTTAGCTTCAATCTTTGATCAATCAAACGATCAAAGACCTCCAACATCTTTCCAAAATGATTTGTCATGCGACGCCTTATGCCTTGCGGGTCAAGCTTTTTAAGCACAGAAAAATGATCGGACATGTTAGGCTTTCCTGCTTCAACCACAATGCCACAAACTATTTCTCTAAAATCCCGCGCGGTATTTGGAGTGTGATCAGCCAAATCAACGGAAAAAATTGTGTTGCACAACAAATTAAGTGTAGTATTGAAAGCTGATTTGCCAATATCTATTGCTTGACCAGCACGGCAATTTTCTTGAACATAAGCAAGCAGTTGTTGGATTTTCTTGCGGCGGAGGTGTTGATTGGCTTCGAGTTTCTGACTTATGAAAATATGTGAGTTGCAAACTTTTCGAAGATTTCTCCATGGCGTCGAGACAGGCAGCCAGGCCACCGAGAATTCATGGTGTTGGTGCGCAAGGATTGCGTCAGGGACCGTTCGATCACAGAATGATGTGTCATGAGTTTGAAGGATTTCTTTGGCTATAGCTGCTGAAGAAATGACAACTGTGGTAACTTGGCCAAATTTTAGGCTCATTATGGGGCCATGAATCTTGGCGAGTTTGTCTAGTGACTGGTGAGGCTTGTCACCGAGTTCCAGGAGATTTCCGATGACCGGATAAGGCGTCGGTCCCGGTGGAATCTGTTTTGATTCTGCTTTGTGTCTTCTTCTAAAGAAATTGAAAGCTATGACCAAAATCCATGTGAATACAAGCCATAGTATGCAACTTAAGATATCCATCTCTCTATTAAGAGACACCGGATTGATCGTTCAGCTACCCTTCGCTTCACCTTCTTTAAAAGATGAAATTATCCACTACTAATCATTCAACATATACAATTTTACTTTGTTTATTAATAATCATCACGTTCGTCAACAACGATTCTTACAAAAACAGGGTAAAAGATATAGTCGTTTTCTTCTTTTTATTTATTTTATTTTTTTATTTCAACATTTACCTAACATAATGTCACATGATAATGGACCCGTAATATTTAATTAAATGGCTTTAATTAATATTTTGGGATTATTGGAGTTCATAACTGTATGTCCATTTCTTCGTTACACTCTAGAAATTCATGGAATAATTTGATAGTCCAATTATAAACTCTCTTGAAAAAGATTGAGAATTATTTAATGACAAAATTATTAATTTGATTAATAATTATATAATGTCACACTTTATAACTATATATTAAAATATTAATATATAGTTTTTATATTAATGATTATTAGATAATCATTTAATATAAGATTTTATTTTTAAATTAAATTTGATTTAATTCAAAATCAAATATGAAATTCATATCATAATGTAAGTTATATTTTAAATTTTAATTTCAAAATAAATGATATTTGTTATCATATTTAATTTTTGAAATTAATAATTTTATTGTGACAAAAATATCATCATTCAATATTTATATGTGTGATTAGCGATATGGTTAATTTAGTATGAGCACAATTAATTAACTTAAACCCTAGCTATAAATTAAAATATTTTTTCTTGTTTTGAGAACCCTAGCCACTTTCTCATTTTTCAATGAGATTGAAAAAAAAAAAAAAGTGAGAAAATATGGAGGAAAATTTTCTCAAACAGTTTTTTCTCAAGTGAGTATTTCAAGCCCACTCTCACAGATTTCTGATGGTGAGTCATAACACGAAAAATCGAGTGGTAGACCCGATCCATCACAAATTGCTGACAGTGTAGACTTGATCCTTCACACATCTCTGGGCAACACAGTGAAATTTTCATGCATGCATTGATCAAGTTGCAAAAGCTGAGTGTCACGGGCCAAACTTTGGTGTCACCAAGTTTGGGTCCGTGCGGCACTTGTTAGCGTTGCGCCTAACAAGTCAGCCTAGAATCGACCCTGCAAGGTCGTACCCATGGTTAGCTATTTATAGAATGGAACATTATTAGGCAACGAAGTAAAGCATACATCCATAAGCATACATCCACAAGGCATAAGATAATGAAACACATTCAAGCAACACATTCGGACATAGCAATTGGAAATCAAAAGAAAGCATGTTTCATTAAGCAAGCCAACTAAGGGCGAGGGAGTACACAGCTGAAGCCCCTAGTATGCTGGTGGCCAAGGCCCTTCTAAGGTGCCCGGGTCACCCCCCCTAAAGAGGTTTTAAAGACATTGCACAAGTGCCACTAGGAAACACACATGATGTTTGAGTTGTCACACCCCCTAAAATAGAAAATAAAATAAAATAAGAATAAATACAAAGTGCACACTAGCACCACACACACAAGCGGCCATGGGCAAGTCATTGGCCCTGGACAAGCTTGGAGAGTGTAGGTGCGTTACATCCTCCCCCACTTAATCTGTCGACGTCCTCGTTGACACATCTGAACTGCTCCTCCTCTGCTCTTCACCTCGGTGCTGGTAGGCTTGAAACTCTTCACTCTGCTGCTTCAGTTGGTGCAGGTCTTCGGCTCTCTTGTTTTGACGCTGAAGGGTTGTAAAGTCTTCAATCTTCTGTGAAAACTGCTGCAGGTCTTCGACTCTCTCCCAACTTGTCTCTTCATCTCCCAGGTCTCTCCATCTCACAGGAACTCTTTTCCCTGTCGCTGATCTCCGGTCGCCTCCCTTTCTGCCAAAATCTCCTCAACTTCCTTCGTTGTCCTCTTCTTTGTTGGTTCTTCAATCTCTGGTCTTCGTAGTTGGTTGCGAGTTGCATCCTTGATTATCTGCGTGAAAAGGTCTCAACCTGCTAACATGGAAAACTGGGTGCATCTTCATCCACGCTGGAGTCTCGACTTTGTATGAAGCTTTTCCCACCTTCTTAAGAACGGGAACTGGCCCTTCATATTTTCTCACCAATCTCTTGTCTCTGTTCCCTCTGAATCGTATTTGTTCTGGATTCAACTTGATCAACACCAAATCTCCAGGTTGGAATTCTAAAGGTCTTCTATGCTGGTCTGCCCATTTCTTCATCCTCGCGGAAGCCTTCTCCAAATAAGCTCGAGCAATTTCTGTATTGGTTCTCCATTCCTTAGTGAAGTTGAAAGCTCGTGGGCTCTTCCCGGAATACTCTGTCACTGTGTGTGGGAGTAGAGGCTGCTGGCCCATCACAATTTCAAAAGGTGTCTTGTTGGTGGCGGAGCTCTTTTGAGAGTTGAAGCAAAATTGGGCAACATCAAGAAGTTGTACCCAATTTCTCTGGTTGGCATTAACGAAGTGGCGTAAGTACTCTTCCAGCATTCCATTGAATCTCTCTGTCTGTCCATCAGTCTCGGGGTGGTAACTTGTTGACATGTTTAGTTGAGAACCTAGTAGTTTGAAGAGTTCGGACCAGAAAGTTCCCGCAAATCTCTGATCTCGATCACTCACAATTTGTCTAGGCACGCCCCAATACTTTACCACGTGCTTGAAGAATAATTTAGCAGTGTCTTCCGCCTTGCAGTACTTAGGTGCTGGTATGAATGTTGCATATTTGGAGAACCTATCAACAATTACCAATATGTTGGTTAGTTCGCCAATTTTTGGAAGGTTGGTTATGAAGTCAAGGGAGATGCTCTCCCATGGCCTGTTGGGGACGTTCAACGGTTCCAATAATCCAGGGGTCTTCAACTTCTCCACTTTATCCTGCTGGCAAATGAGGCATGTCTTGGTGTACTCTGTCACATCATCTCGCATCTGAGGCCAATAGTATCCTTGTTTCAATAATGCATGAGTTCTGTGCCAACCCGGATGGCCGGCCCATAAAGTATCATGACATTCCTTTATGAGAATCCTCCGGAGGTTTTCTGACTTGGGAACATACAGACGGTTTCCCTTAGTCCACAAAAGTCCGTCTTCCAACCAGAAGCGACGAGCCTTACCTTCCTTTACTAACTTCAAAATTGCCTTAGAGACATGGTCCTTCTCCAAGTTGTTTCGGATGAGTTCTCTGATAGGTGTACGGATGGTGCTGAAAGACATGTTAGCCAACGCCTTCAAATGACTAAGTTCTGACTTTCGACTCAAAGCATCTGCCACCTGATTCAAACATCCTGCTTTATGCTCAAAGTGAAAGTCGAATTCTGCTAAGAACTCCTGCCATCGAGCCTGTTTCGAAGTAAGCTTTGGTTGAGTGAGGAAATAACTGACTGCGGAGTTATCTGTTTTCACCACAAATCTCGACCCGAGAAGGTAATGTCTCCACACCCGCAGACAATGTATCACTGCTAATAGTTCCTTTTCTTGTGCTGTATATCGCTGTTCGGTTTCGGAAAGCTTACGACTCTCATAGGCAATAGGGTGACCTTCCTGAAGCAACACCCCTCCAAGTGCAAAGTCTGAAGCATCCGTCTGAACTTCAAATGGTTTGGCCATCTCCGGGAGAATGAGAACTGGGTCCCCTATCATCGCTTCCTTTAAGCTTTCAAAGGCTTCTCTGCACGCATCAGTCCATTCCCATGTCATCTCCTTCTTTAATAGTTCTGTCAAGGGTATCGCCTTCTTGGAGTATCCTCTTACGAATCTCCGGTAGTAGTTGGTAAGTCCAAGGAAAGACCGCAATTCTTTGACATTAGCTGGGGCGCTCCACTCGCGTATTGCTCGTACTTTCTCCATGTCCATCCGTATATGACCCTGCCCTATGATATGGCCGAGGAATTTGATGCGTTCCTGGGCGAATGAGCATTTTTCTTTCTTCACAAATAGTCTATTATCTTTCAACTTCTGGAATACCATGGCAAGATGTCTCTTGTGTTCCTCCAATGTAGTGCTATAAACCACAATGTCATCTAGGTAAACCACTACAAATTTGTCAAGGTATTCATGGAAGACTTCATTCATTAGGGTGCAAAATGTTGCGGGAGCATTAGTTAGTCCAAACGGCATCACCAAGAACTCAAATGCTCCATATCGGGTGACACAAGTCGTCTTCGGTTCATCCCCTTCGGCAATTCTCATCTGATAATATCCTGAACGTAAGTCCAGCTTCGAAAAGTATCTTGCTCCACTCAGTTGGTCGAACAAATCTGCTATCAGGGGAATGGGGTAGGTGTTTCGCACTGTCAACTTGTTCAAAGCCCTATAGTCGATGCACAATCTCAAACTTCCATCTTGTTTCTTTTGGAATAAGACAGGGGCTCCATATGGGGCCTTTGAAGGCCTGATGAAGCCTGCCTCCAACAGATCATCTAGTTGCTTACGAAGTTCAGCTAATTCTGGTGGAGCCATCCTATAAGGTGCTCTTGCCGGCGGTTTAGCTGAATGAACTAACTCAATCTGGTGATCAACGGACCTCCTCGGAGGTAAGACTTTGGGGAGCTGATCAGGCATCACTTCAGCAAACTCTTCTAAAACCCTGTTGATCTCAGGCACCGGGGTTTCTTCTCTCCCTTCTCCAACTGTTGTAGGGATAGCAATGAATGTCGGCTCCCGCCTCTTGATCCCCTTCTTAAACTGGATTGCGGATAGTAGTCTTCCTTCTGTGGGAGGTTTTACCTTTGCTGGCACTACTGCAGGTTTCTCCCCCATGATCAACAAGCTCCCTGCAGCTGGGACAGGGATGGCCCCCTTGTCAAGTAGGAATTCCATTCCTAGAACAATATCGAAGTCATCCATCTGGACCGCCACAAGGTCAGTTCGACCTTCCCACGTGCCGATCTTCACTCTTACTTGTTTCGCTAGCCCACTCGTGGGTAGCGCTTGTGAATTAACCGCTTTCATGCGACCCGCATCCCGCTCTAAATTGAGCCCCAGACGCTTCGCTTCGGCGGTAGAAATAAAGTTATGGGTGGCCCCCGTGTCCACCATAACGCTTTTTGCCGCAACTCCATTAATCAATGCATCAACAAACATGAGGCCCTTCCCCGAGACCTTCTGAGTTTCTGGTTGTTTGTTAAGGGCATTGAGCATCCTCAAGGCCACCATTCGGCCAGATTCTTCCCTTTCTGGCCCCTCTCGGCCGGGCGTCGTCGTTCTTCCTCTTCTTCTTGTGCTAGGAGGGCCGCCATTCTTGATTTCTTAGGGCATTCCATAGCTCGATGTGGCCCATCACAAATAAAACAACTTAAGGGCTTCTTCCCATTTGGAGGACCGTTCTGAGGTGCCGGCCATTTGAAGTTCGAGGAACTTGACTCAATTCTCTTCTCCGCTCCCACTTCTATCGTTGTTCCAGTTCCTAGGCCTCTTATTCCCACTATCATTATTAGTAGGAGCCGGTGTAGATCTCTTTGATGGAGGTCCCTCGAGGGAATAGTCCGTTAGTTGTTCCGCCGCAGCTTGTGCTGAAGGCAAGTCTTTCACTCGTTGCCTCTGTAATTCTGTTCTAGCCCAAGGCTTCAACCCCTCTATAAAATAGAAGAGTTTATCTTGTTCGGACATGTCTCGGATATCCAACATCAATCCGGAGAACTTCCTCACATATTCCCGGACGGAACCTGTATGTTTTAGGTCTCTTAGTTGTCGTCGAGCTATGTAAGCCACATTTCCTGGTAGGAATTGAGCTTTTAGCTCACGCTTCAAATCCTCCCAATTGTCAACGGCGCATCGTCCTTCCTGGATTTCAATGTGTTTTGCCCTCCACCAAGACTTCGCATCTCCAGACAAATACATCAAGGTTATTGAGACCTTGTCCCCCTCTTCTTCTATCCGTGAAGCTTTAAAGTACTGCTCCATGTCAAAGAGGAAGTTTTCGAGGGCTTGTGCGTCTCTGACACCATCGTATACTCTAGGCTCTGGGATTTTGGATCTCTTCTGTTCTATGCTCTGAGTAGTCGTGGGCGGCAATTTGAGACGGCGAGGGCGGTGAGATTCACCCTCACGCTCAACTCTGCCAACTGCTCTTTCAAGGAGCTCACGGCATCTTGCCAATTATTGGCATCTCCCCCTTCTCGTGGGGCACTAGTGCTAGCACCTGTTGCTTGAGTTTCTAGGGCACTTACCCTGGTTGTAAGGGCCTCGAGTACCTTGATAGTTTGCCTGAGGTTTTCGACATCTGAAGTCTTGTTCGTGAGTGTTGAGACGAGACTATCAATATCCACTAGTTTTTTCTCAACAGCATCCAAGCGCGCTTTTGTGGAGGACTTCGTAGCCATTTTGCAACACAACCTTGAACCACGCTCTGATACCAACTGTCACGGGCCAAACTTTGGTGTCACCAAGTTTGGGTCCGTGCGGCACTTGTTAGCGTTGCGCCTAACAAGTCAGCCTAGAATCGACCCTGCAAGGTCGTACCCATGGTTAGCTATTTATAGAATGGAACATTATTAGGCAACGAAGTAAAGCATACATCCATAAGCATACATCCACAAGGCATAAGATAATGAAACACATTCAAGCAACACATTCGGACATAGCAATTGGAAATCAAAAGGAAGCATGTTTCATTAAGCAAGCCAACTAAGGGCGAGGGAGTACACAGCTGAAGCCCCTAGTATGCTGGTGGCCAAGGCCCTTCTAAGGTGCCCGGGTCACCCCCCCCTAAAGAGGTTTTAAAGACATTGCACAAGTGCCACTAGGAAACACACATGATGTTTGAGTTGTCACACCCCCTAAAATAGAAAATAAAATAAAATAAGAATAAATACAAAGTGCACACTAGCACCACACACACAAGCGGCCATGGGCAAGTCATTGGCCCTGGACAAGCTTGGAGAGTGTAGGTGCGTTACATGAGCATGAACTAACAGTTTATATATTGAAGAGGTTATATTGGTAGATGACAGACACAATGCACACTAGCAATTATGCTTATGGTGTGTGCAGTGTGTGCATTTGTGGCTTGCTTTAGTTGGTCGTTTTGTTCAATGACTTTTGTAATATGGGGGGATTTAGGGTTTTTTGGGACTATTTCAGAGTGAAAATATTATCCGAAAACAGCTGTGAAAATTCTGTAGAACAGTGAGCATATTTTGACAGTGCAGTGAGCATTTTCAGTATTTCAAACTATTCAAATTCGCTGCTATTTGGGGTTGATTATTTTGCATAAAAATAGAGAAAATAAAGTGCAAAATAATAAGCCAATGATTTTGGGGTTTTATGTATGAGATGCATGAAATATAAAATTTATATGTCATAAGAGTGGACATAAAATAAATAAATTTTATGTGATAAAATTATTAGTGTGATGATTTTTTGTTTATTGTAAAAAATAAATTGAACGTAAATTTTTCTGGCCGAAGAAATGACAACTGTAGTAACTTGGCCAAATTTTAGACTCATTATGGGGCCATGAATCTTGGCGAGCTTGTCTAGTGACGGGTGAGGCTTGTCACCGAGTTCCAGGAGATCTCCGATGAACGTATAAGGCGTCGGTCCCGGTGGAATCTGTTTTGATTCTGCTTTGTGTCTTCTTCTAAAGAAATTGAAAGCTATGACCAAAATCCATGTGAATACAAGCCATAGTATGCAACTTAAGATATCCATCTCTCTATTAAGAAACACCGGATAGATCTTTCAGCTATCCTTCGCTTCATCTTCTTTAAAAGATGAAATTCTCCACTACTACTCTTTGAACATATACAATTTTACTTTGTTTAGTAATAATCATCACATTCGTCAACAACGAAACTTACAAAAACAGGATAAAAAATATAGTCGTTTTCTTCTTTCATTTATTTTTATTTTTCTATTTCGACATTTGCCTAACATAATGTCACATGATAATGGACCCGTAATGACATTGTGTATAATAATGATTGATTTTCACAATATGATATTTGATATAATTGAGTTTAAAACTAGGAATATAATCACATTACTACAAATACTATGGATGTATTATATGAAATGAGGAACATAAACAAATGTAATTAGATTTTTCAAAATATTCATGTTTTCATGAGTTAAGCATGTACACTTTTAGTTTATGAATTTTCAAGTCATGTGTGTATGTTTCTAGCTTACGTTTTCAGTTTTCATTTTATGTTTATATGATCTCAATTCATTCCCTTACAAGTTATAAATTTATGTTGGGATATACGCCTTAAAGCATAATGTGATATGTAAACAAGATTTTATTTTAAGTATTAAACGATGCAGTTATTCATTTATTAAAACGTTGATTTTAAAGTCGTGTAATATAAATTAACATGTATGCCCTTGGATAATAAATGTACTCCAGACTTAGCATATAAGTGTTATATACAAGATGATTTAAGTCTGAAATTAGTAATCCTAAATAGTCCGTAGAGAATAAACAAAGACGAATACTTTATTTGTGGTTTATCTACAGCTGCAGTCCATTCCATATTGTATGACGACTTTGATCCAAGTTTGTTCATGTGTTGACATGGGAATGAGGCAACTTGTACAATGCTATCATATAAGACTGGACCAAGAGAGAAATAAATTTATTTTAATATCCATTAAATAAAGAAATACATATCAGTCTAATAGATGATCATATCTGGGTTGATCTGAATTTTGAGTGTATTACGAACTCCTGCATGGATGGCTATGTCCTTTGATTTACAAAGGTGAGGTTGGTGAAGAAATCATGATCAATAAGCTGCGTACTTTGAGGACATGGTTTGGTGTGTGACTAGAGACGTTTACATAGATATGGAATCCTCTCTTTCTTACGAGAAGCAGATGGGTATTTTCCTTGAGGGTTGATTCGGTACTTAAACAGCTAGAGCGCTCAAGTCTTTCTATTATGAATAGAAAGATTAATATTTATAATAGTTATGAATGAATTGTTAATTAGAGAATCAATGGTACTTATGACACAAAATTATTAGAGGGGTATAACATATATTATGACCCAAATTTAATTATGAGATACTCGTGGAGGGTTAATCTATATGCATGGATTATATCAATGGACGCTGACGAGTTTTCCTATAAAATATATATGTAGTAACGAGAGTGCAGCTTTAGGTCTTTTAGTGGAATAACCTGAAGTGAATAATTCGGAATATTTAATTAAAGAGCTTTAATTAATATTTTAGGATTATTGGAGCTCAGAACTATATGTCTATTTGGTCCCCGTGTTAGCTCGTTACACTATAGAAATCTATGGAATAATTGGATAGTCCAATTATGAACTCACTTGAAAACGATTAAATAATTAAGAATTATTTAATGACAAAATTATTAATTTGATTAATAATTATATAATATTATACTTTATAACTATATATTAAAATATTTAATATATAGTTTTTATATTAATGATTATTTGATAATCATTTAATAAAAGATTTTATTTTTAAATAAAATTTGATTTAATTTAAAATCAAATATGTAATTTATATCAAGATGTAAGCTAAATTTTAAATTTTAATTTCAAAATAAATGATATTCGATATCATAATTAATTTTTGAAATTAATAATTTTACTGCGACAAAAATGCCATTGGCCAATATTTATATGTGTGATTAGGGTTAGAGTTAATATCGTACAACCAGAATTAAATAAACTAAACCCGAGATATAAATTAAAATATTTTCTCTTGTTTTGATACCTTAGCCATTTTCTCATTTTTTTTAATGAGATTGAAAAACAGAGAAAAGTGAGAAAACATTAAGGAAAAATTTCTCAAGAAATTATTTTTCATGTGAGTTATTTTGAGTCCACTCTCACATATTTTTAATAGTGAGTCATAACACGGAAGATCGAGTGGTAGACCCGATCAATCACTGTAACGACTGGGAGTCTCAACTACTGTTCCATCGTGGGACGAGTGTCACATAATATAAATCATGTTTGGACACATATACCCTCATGAAATGACTTTGGAAAAAAAAATAGTCTGCCGGAAATTCCGATACTAGATGGTATGATGTTCTACTCCGGACAGCTCAGGGTATTTGGGCCGTAACTTTCTCATAAGAACTCCGCTTTTTATGAACTTTATATCGCCAAAAACGCTGAGATCGAGACCTACAACTTATGTGTTCATTTTGTTTCCAAATTCGGACCACAAATAGGCCAAATCCGCAAGTCAAAAATCTGAGTGAATAGTGTCGCGGACCTATATAGAAAAATCTCAAACTTTCTCAACATTTCTACACTTTTCTTCATCAATCCAAATTTCAAACAAGCCTAGTATAAAAGGGGATTACTATTCAATATTTCATAAAATTAGAAAATAAGAATGAAGAAGAAAACGTAGAAGAAGAGGAAGAGAGAAAGAAGAAGAATAAGAGAAGTAGAAGAAGAGAAGAAGAAGAAGAAAGAGAGAAGAGGGAAAAAGAAACAAATGAGAAAAGGGCTTGGCAACCATTAAAGGCTTTGGAGAGTGGTGGAAATCAAGGAAATGAGGTAAGAACCCTTGACCCAAATTATGGATTGTGGGGTTTTGATTAATTAATACTATGTTAGCGTTATTGGTATGATAATGGTTGCATTTAAGTAAACAATAAACTAAAAACTAATTGTATTAAGAAAGTGATAAAGTTTATGGAAAACTTAGATTTTGAATAGATTGAGATTTAAGAGATTTGAGGGTTGCTTTGATGATGATATACGATGTGTGAATATGGAGGATTATAAAGTTTTTTTGTAAAAGTTGTGGTATGGAAGTGTATTGAGCAATTAGACATGGAAGAGTTGAGATAAGCCCTGAATTTTTGGCCTCGCGTCACGACGCGTACTGGGAAATATGTGCATAATTGCTTCTGGATTGAACGGGTCGCGACGCGCAATGGAATTTTCAAGCAATCGTTTCTGGAATGGTCAGCGTCGCAAAACGCAAGGCGCTGTGTTGCGACGCGAAGACCAGAACTTCCCCAAATCAATTTTGAACCATTCCGGTTTCACCCTAGAGTGTTAGAGACCGCCCTAAGGGTCTTGAATCAACTCGTATACATATATTTTATCATGATATGAGTATGTTACACCTCGGAGTGATAGCAACCACTTAAATAAGTAAATTTAGCTTGATTCCTTAGTACGTTTCTTAGTCATTTCTAATATAGTTTATCAATATAGATCATTACAAGAGCCGTAATTTTCTTCAGCAGAGTAAACAATGCCAGCCAGATCCTAAACCAGTGAGTGGAGTCTTATAAAACAGTTGTTTTTTTTTTTTTGAAAACTTTCATTTCTAGAAACCTTCTCTGAAATATGTATCTGAAATCTGTATTTGAAAGTTATTTCAGAAAACTGGTCTCTGTCTCTGTAAACCTAACGTATGGGGCGTTACGTATCGCCGTCCCCCCATACGCCTAACTAGAGCTAGGAGTGCAAATCCATGAATTTGGGACGTTACGTATCATTGTCCTCAAAGTATGCCGCTCCTGTCCATGAACCTAGTGGTCTTTGGGCGTTACATATCGTCGTCCCCCAAGCCACTGAACTAGAACTCGGGGTGCGGATCTATGCTACCCTCCAAGCTCTGAAACTATGATCTAGAGGCATCTGTCATCCATAGTCCTGAACTAGGATCTGGGGGCGTTACGTATCATTGTCCCCCCGGTCCTCTACATTTGCACATGTCATCTGTCAATTCTTATATGTATCAAGTTATATACTGAGGTGGGTTTTTCCCCATGCCTCGAAAACATAAAACTTGCTTTGAAAATATTTATTTCTCAAACGTATCTTAAAACATCACTGTAGACAACAGAAACTGGACGACGCATGCTGTTCTAGGCTCGCGACACTAGTTGGGAGTACGGAGTAGCCACGGGGGACTAAACCGGAGAATAATGGAGTCGCCACCCGGTGTGAACCGGGAAAATGAGATTTAAGGCCGCACTCACCCCTCGCAAGGGAAGACCTCAACCGTTGGGTTCGGAATGGTCCCTTACTTATGTCACTTGTAATGAAAGGATTTATGTAATAATTTAATCATGCTTGAGTAACACTCATTTCCAAGGGTATTATGCTTCTAGATTCACATGCAAAGCGATAAAACTTACAGTTAAATTTCCATATACAAATCTCATGTCTAAGTTTACATTTAGCATATTTTCACGTTTGTATGCAACCTAATCATATATAATCTATGTCCAAATCCAAGCATGAAAACAAATTAACATTCCAAGGGCATACAACTTCACAAAAGCACAAACAAAGAACATTCTTACAAACATACATACTAAGAAAAGGTATTCAAGTGCATAACAGAAATAGATAACTAAAGAAGTAATACAAATGCATAAAGTTCAAGGATGTAACTATATGTTAAGATAGACATGTCATAATGTGGTGCAGGAAGACCGTAATCGTTCGCGTTGCGTTCGTAAACGCGTTCGAACGGTGAAGACAGAAGGTTCTCGTTCGCGTTGCGTTCGTAAATGCGTTCGAACGGTAAAGACAGAAGGTTCTCGTTCGTATGGCGTCCGAAAACGCGTTCGAACAGAATGAGACCTGATGCTACAGATGTGTGCGCGTTCGAGTAGCGTTTGATAACGCGTTCGAACGGTAGAGACAGAAGGTTCCCGTTCGTATGGCGTTCGAAAACGCGTTCGAACAGAATGAAACCTGATGCTACAGATGTGTGCGCGTTCGAGTAGCGTTTGATAACACGTTCGAACGGTAGAGACAGAAGGTTCTCGTTCGTGATGCGTCCGAAAATGCGTTCGAACGGGAACTGGCAGATTACACACATTCATACAGTTTTGGATGCATCATTCAAACAAGATCATCACAACGACATATCTAATCACACGGACCCTTGAATCATGCATAAAGATTAACATACTAAACAATTATATCATGCTCAATCACTACCAACTAGTCATGCACAAAGCTATAACATGTTAAACATCATAATCATAAGAAAACAAATAACACATTGCTCTAAATCATACTCAAACACAAGTTTAGATGAAACAAAATACGTGTGTCTTTCAAGTGGTACGTGCCATTGTATCCCGAGTACAAACCGCATGATCGTCCATTCGGATTCGGCTACGGATTTATGTCCGAGTTTCCATCCGATATACCACAAGAAATAACACATATTCTGTCCATCTGCTAAACTAATTCATACATGCTTAAATATCATGCTTTCTAAATTATTAATTCGTGCGAAGAGGATAAGTATCATATGCCCTCAGGTCTAACCTTTTTTGCGTCGTCTTTTGGAAGCACGTTCCACGGCCGTCGGAAGGGTCGATGTTCCGCAACTTTTCTGGTTCGCTGGTTCCCCTTTTTCTTGGTTATCCTGCTGATTTGCTCACTGTTTTCCCTCTGCTTTGCTGTTGTGTTGCTGCTGTCTTTTTGGCTTGAGAGGAGTGGACTTTGTGTGCTTTTCAAGTGCTAAGTGTTGCTGCCTATGTGCTCCTTATCTCCTAGATATCTCTTCTTCTGTGCTATATAGATGCTAGCTAATTTTGGTTGGTTTTAGGCTTCTTTTATAGGCAAAGGTGGGGAGTCTTTGGTGGCTCACCATATGCTTGAATTAAGGAGATTCTTCTTAGTGGAGAATTTGGTGGAGAGTGTTTAATGGGAAGTGAGTTGGCTTGTGCTTGCTTTGTCATTTTTGGGTGGCCTTGGGCGTGAATGGCTTGCAAAGAGTGATGGGTGTCAATGTGGCTTAGGTGGATTTTGTTACTTTGTACTTATTTTGTCATTCAAGTGGGGGGGGGGGGGTTGGTATATGATATGAGTTTCATTGTTTGTTTGCAATGAGTGAGGGAGATAATGGAGGATGGCATGGGTGTGTAAGGAAGAAAGCTAGTGGAGTGTGGGGTATTGTTGTTTGATTTGTTTTATGGAGGATTGGCTTGGCATGTGAGGGATTTGGCTCTTTGGTTTGTAGGGCACGTGAATGATGGAAGAAAAGATGATGTGGGGCATGGTGTGTATTTGTTTTGTCATTTGGGGGAGGCTTTGGGCGTGGGTTTGTGTTGGGCATGGGTTTGGTTCTTTTTGGTGGGCTTGGGTATTTGGTTTTTGGCTTATGGATTCTTGGGCCGAGCGTAAGCAGAGATCCAACGAGCAAATCGAAGCTAGATAACCAAGTTAAATCCGACAATAATTCCGATTTCCAACTTTACCCTTCCAACGTCCGTTTCCCGTGACTTCCACGACATGAAAAGGTAGTGCCTCCTTACGAGGCTCATCATTGGGCATTATGCAAAAATGCAGTGTCTACAATGACCTTTCATGAAATAATAGTAATAAAATCAACTAACTCTCTAGAAGCGTAAAAATAAGTCTGATATGTAAAATAACATAATAAATGTATCTCAAATGATGTAAGGTGACGTCGGTGTCGGTTTTAAAGGGGTTTTGAAAACCTATATAAAAGTGTTAAAGTCATTTTAGAATGGATTCTAATTCCTTGGGGTTGTATTCAGACTACTGTACTTCGAGAGCAAGAGTACTAAAAGATGCTAGTGATAGAGAGAGCAAGTGAGTTGTATACCCGACCATATTGTGAGAAGTAGATCGGTCTATCCCAACCCGATGAGATATTTTTGTTGTATTTTTTGGAATTTTTATGTCCGACAAACAAATGTGTTCAGAAAATTATTGATTAATAAATTTATGATTCAATTTTATTCCATATATGCTTTTTGATTTGCTTTATAAAATTTATGAAAATTCAATTATTATTTATGTAGCTATAAATTAAATGTATATATCTATGAAAAATATTACATACATGTTTTGTGGATAAAATTTAAAGAGTAATAATCAAAATTTATCGATGAGTATGATTTGAAGTTAGGAATCTTCAAAATACAAAGTCATAAATACATTTTATTCCATTATGAATGATATAGTTATATTCATACTATAATATATATAGACATAAAAATGAATGTATTTTATATAATAAGATTATATTGGACAGGACCAGATGAAATTGAAAAGTTATAATAATTTCTGTTAAATAAAGAACATCAATTTTATCATTATGATAGTCATATATGTGATGATCTTAATTCATTATATTTAGCAAACTCCTATATCATTTTAACTTATTCTTTAATTTACTCGATATGATTTTATATTTATTACATTTCGTAAATCTTGTATTTTGGGAATGAGTTCAATCTCAAAGAATTAAAAAGAAAAAGAAAAAGAAATAAATAAACTAGCAGAAGATTGAAATTTACTACTCCCCCTCCTCTGACAAGCTCCCCCCTCCTTGTCCCCTCATTGTCTCCTGCCAAAATTACGAAACTGCCCACCCTTTTAATAAAAATTCCCTCCTCTCAAATAATATATATATATATATATATATATATATTAATATAAAAATAATATATATACGTATTTCATTTTATTAACTAAATATTTTTATTTCATAAATTTTTTTTATTTTTATTAAATTTAAATTTTTTGCTTTTAATATATAATATTTTTTATTTATTTAATAAATATTACAAATTTCGTATTTATTCATTTAATTTTTTATTATTTTTTAATTAAATTAACACTAAAATAAAAAAGATAATTTTTAAATAAAAAGTTAATTTATGAAATAAATTTTATGAAAATTCCTAAAAAATATATTAGATTTATTAAACAAATTGACCATCAAAAAATTTATTTCATAAATTATCTTTTTATTTAAAAATTATCTTTTCTTTTTTTACATAAGTAGTGTTAATTTAATTAAAAAATAATCAATTAAATTAAATGAATAAATATGAAATTTGTAATATTTATTAAACAAATAAAAAAAATTAGATATATAAAGAGCAAAAAAATATAAATTTTAAAATATAAATAAAATTATAAAATAAAAAAAAATTAATTAATAAAAAAATAAATATATAAGTAGTGTTAATTAATATGTGTGTGTATATATTAATGTAGTGTTAAATAAGTGCATATATGTTGGGGGAATGAATTTTTGTAAAAAAAATGGAAAATTTGGACATTTTAAAGTAGGAGGGAGGGAGAGGGGGAATAGTAGCCCTCCAGAAGATTTCACTGGGCCATTGGCAATAATGAGCTTAGTTGGCTTCCATTCCACGGCAAATATGTGTGTTACAGGAAAACTAGTGAACAGTTTACTAGTCGACAAACAGAAGTATGACATGAAAAGAGCTTTTGTGTGCTTCTCAGTTCATGTACTGTTCTGTTTTTTGGATAGCAGCAGCAGTACTGATGGTTTTACTAGGTTTTTTGTCTCCTTATACTCATCACCCTTATCTTGTTACTGACAACACAGCCCTACTTGTCATCGGCTATAACATGTGGAACTGGAACCCACATTCATTTGTCACTCCCTGCTTTCTGACAACGTCTTTGTCTTCTGCCACACCTTCTGACATGTCAGAAGACCCTGCAGCCTCTCTTTTAATCTCTCTTTTTTTAAACTTGAGAAGCCATGTAACTAGAAGACATTTATGAGTATTATGTCTACATTGTGGTTCTAATTTGTAAAATCAGTTTCTTTCATTTCTTTTTTGCTGTAAAGCTTCCTTAGTTACCAATGGTACCCCATAACCGCATTACGTCATGATCAGAGTCACCAGATTTTAAATCTAAAATCTGTGACTTGAAATCTATTATTTGCTGTTGTTAGCTTTGCCAGAGGATTAGCAGTCTTCTTCTTCTTACAGGCCATACTACTGTTTCTGATTATGTTTCTGTTTCTTTGACCATTTTTTTTGGGGGTAAGAAAATGAAGCCACAAAGCCCACCAACCAAGCTTGCCCGTTTTACAGAATTTGGTCCTCAATTCTCAATCTCTTGCTCTTCCATTTTTTTTTTTTTTTTTTTTTTACATTTGAATTAATCACATGCAATTCTAGCAACCATAACTTTTGTTTCTAATTTCCAGGAACTGGAAGAACAAATTGGAGCTATTCTTGTAATATGGAGAGCAATAGAAGAAGAAACGGATCACCTCCAGTTGAACTTGAGCTAGAGCTAGAGCTAGAACTTGGAACTGGCTACAGCAAAAAGTCTTGTGGTTTCACAATTTTTCAGCTACAAGAGCTACAGCTTCAATCTCTTATCTACAAATACATGGAAGCTGGTCTTGCCGTGCCCTGCCAACTTGTGATCCCAATTTGGAAGAGTGTAGCCAACTCATTTACCGGTCTTCAGCAAATCTACCCCAGCTGTAAGTACCCAGATGAAACCCCAATTGAAATATTGATCTAATAGATAAATAATGTCTTGTCAAATGTGTGAACTTTTTTTTTTTTTTTGTGGGATCTAGTTTATGGTTCTGGGTCAGTGCATTTGGAGTTGAGGAAAGGCATAATGGACACAGAGCCAGGAAGATGCAGAAGAACAGATGGGAAGAAATGGAGATGCAGCAAAGAAGCAATTCCAGATCATAAGTACTGTGAGAGGCATGTACACAGAGGACGCCTCCGTTCAAGAAAGCTTGTGGAAGCTTCTAGACTAAATTCCCTTACTAATAATAATAATACAAATGCTACTGCTAATACCAACCTCTCCATTTCACCTCCTGCTGTTAATAGCAAAGTGCTACCCTCTCTGAATTTTGGTTTCTCACCAAGGAGTGTTCTTCATGGAGGTAATAAAAAAACTTGAACCCTCTCTGTTAACTTTCAGCAATGTTGTTCAGACTTTATCTTGTTTGGTTGACACAAGACATGATTGTTGCTTATTGATGGATAGTTGCATTAGTGTTTGGCTAGCCTTATTAACTTATAAATTGGAGCTTGATGTTGTTGTTTCTGTAACTTTTTAAGTACGTGTTTTATCAAAAAATTTAAATGGTATTGTTGGTGGTGAATGGTGATTAGACTTGTAAAATTATTTATGCATTCTTGTGGTCATGTAGAGAAGACCAAGTTTAGTAAAGAGAATTTGGGAACGGGTGACAGTTGATTATAATGTTAGAATGTAAGTTGATGGAGTCCATTTTCATTTTATAAAATGTTTAAAAAACAAAAAATAAATAATAATAAACAACAATAATAATACAGAATATGAGACCACCATGCTAATGGGCTAATGATTATGTAAGTTAATACTTCATTTTATTATTTTTTAATATTTTAAAAAATCTTAGTAAGAAGAACAAGGAAAATTTGCTAGGCCATACACGGTTATCTATTTTAAACATGATTGAATCCAACTACCTAAGTGAAGCCCAGTCCAAACAAACTTCTTAACCTTTGGTCATATCCTTAATTTTATATTCGTAACTTGTCCAAGAAAGTGCTGATGGCAGATTTTTTTGGAAGGAAATTAAAAAGTATATTTTTTTTCTAAAATATGTCCAAAGGGGGCCGAATAAATACCAATAATATCTCAGGATAGTGGTTTGATGGTAAAATCTTTAGGATTTGGGAGTTGGATTCTGAGTTCAAGTTCAGAAAGTATATTTCTTTTAAGAATCTAGGACAGTCGGAATTTTACTTGCTCTTCTTAAACCGGATGAGATGGTTTGATGGTGGATTTTCAACGATAAAAAAAAATTACGAATGAAAAAATACACATGCTTAATTGATACGACCAAACCACATTAGAATAATGAAGATATTTCTGCTCTGTTTTCAATGCCAACACTGCTTCCTCCCAGAAAAGAATTTAAAGTTGTTGCAGTTAATATTTTTCACGTAATGGGTTTTACAAGAGTTAATTTTACCAATAAAAAGATAACGGTGTAAGTAAGCAGGCGCTGAAAGCTGTACAAAATTGGCCTTCTTACATTATTATTGGGATTCAACTGGGACCTACAGTTTGCATGGACTGTTGAAGTTCTGGAGCTGTGCACTTCCAAGAATTCTATATACAGGAAAAAACCTAAATCTCTGCTGATGAACCCTTTTTTTTTTTTTTTGGCAAGTATTCTAAGTCCTTTTAGGAACTTTCTACTCTCAGCGGATGCCCAAACTCCTATTGAATGAGAAACTTAACTGAAATCGGAATGTAAAGCAAATAAAAAATGCAAAATAAGATGTCCATTGTCAGTGGCCATACCTCACGCTCGAGTGGGTTACCAGCTTCGTTGATGCACCCATCATTCCCACATAGGTTTCGTTCGTCACCAAAAGCAGATGTTCTCTCTTTCACCAGTTGTGTCACCTAGACATGAATTGCATTTATCCATGAGTGCAAAGAAATTGATAATATTCTCTACAAGAATAAGATACAAAACAAATATACAGTTTATATGAAATTTATTTAATCGTGGATATACTCATTTACCTCATATTCCCGCTGGAAAGAATTCACTCTATTTTCTTTTGAGCCCTTACAGTAAAACGAAAAATAAAAACAAATTTAATATGCTACAAACGGAAAAGAATATTAATAGCATAATATCCACTTAAATACCATATAAACTAAGGAGAACCTTTATAGGAATGCCGGTAAGTCGAGGTAATTTCAACAGAGATCCAATATTTGGTTGCAGCTCAGATGTCAGAGAGAGCTAGCATTTGATAGATATTGTAAATAGGAAGATATACAAGAAGCAAGCACACAACAAATCTTTAAGATGAAAACAAAGGGTTACTACCAATTTTTCCAGTATCTTACCTTGCTGAAAAGGTCTATCGGGGGATTAGGCTGAATCTTCTTATCTGTTTGGAAATTAAATTCCTGTATAAAAGATTAAAATGAAGTCATCTCAGGAAAAAAAACAAAAATCAAAACACACATTAGAATTAGATGACCATTTCTGAACTACCATTGGTACTGTTGTTTCTTGTTTACTGTTCCGGAAAACACCAATCTCTCCTTTACTTGAAAATATCTGCATTCAGACAGGAAATCAATAATTATTATTTGCTTTCATACAAAGTTCGAAAACCCTATATGCAGTGCGAGGCGATCCCATATGTGAGGTGAGGCAAGCAGCCTCAAGACGGTTAAGGCGACAGCCTCAATCCGAAGACCCAAAACAATAAAAATATCAAAATAAATCATCCATAACAAATTCTCATCAACTAATACATAAAAGAGTCAATCAAAACTAAACAAAATAACAAAACAAAATAGATTCATGAAATAAAATGACTGCTAATCTCTAAATAGGTTTTCATTTATGTCTAATACCACGAAATATGGGTCTGATGTGTTATCCTCCAAAGAATCATCAATTCATCATCATATATAATTCAAATATTAAATAAATTTATTAATAAAAAATTATAATTAATAAAAAAAAAAAATATTGGTTATTTTTAAAGATGATAGTTATTTTCCATTTTCGGCGAAGCATTAGAGTCGAGTTATCCTATCAACGCAGTTAATAACACTGCCGGTTAGGATTTCAAAATTGAAAAAAAAAATATTCTTGTAGCTTTTTAGTCTATAATAACACTCCCTTATATAATTTTTTATTTTTTAAAAATAGCAACTTTAAGGCTTTCGGGTCGAGGCGTCCTCCTCAAACTGCCTTAGGTCAGGCTGGTCGCCTCATGCTTTTGAGGCCGGCCTGTTGAAAACTCCTGAGACGGCACCTCAAAGCACTCATCAGATGGAGTTTTCAAACTATGCTTTCACAACTTTTCAAGTATATATTCTTTACCTAAATATGTATTACCTTCTTATTAAGAGGACGAGCTTTGAAGTTATTCGCTATATCCAAACCATCCCGCTTTAAGGTATTCATGACACTTAGTCTGGGCAGCAAATCCAAGAGTGAGCATTATTGTATCAAATTAACTAGTGTTTGCTCATACAGTGAGCACTCCTTTCTAGTCAAATTAGTACGGAAACCATCATATCACGCTTACCTTTCCAATTCTCTGTTTCCATTTCCTAAAACAGAACAACTACCAGCTTTGTCCTGTTCCTGTAATGACAGCAGTTTAGTTTACCAAAAGTAATTACAGAGAGCAATCACCAAATGGGAAGTAAGATAATACATAGCACTGATGTATTATTTATACGCCTTGCCTACTTGGGCACAAGGTCTGATCTTTCTCAGAGAATCAACGAAAAGAAGATGGTCAGAATATAATAATGGAAAATGTATAATTGCTAAGATGAGTTACCTTATCAGAAGCAGTGCAATAAAGTGAGGAAGATGAAACAGCAGATGTATGCTTCATAGCCCTCTCCAATGTCTTCAAGCGAAATTCCTGGAAGCATAGTGACAGCAATTTGAGCTGCAAAGTATTAAGGGATTTGTTCTGCAAAAGTCTATGTTTTGTCTTTTCTTTACTTGTCTGAGGAAGTATAGGTAAAATTTGTACAAACAATTTACATAAAATGCCTATAGGAACAAACTCTAAAGACCTCTTCGAGGACCCTGCTACAGCAAGACTAGCACATTTTTGTTAGGTAAAGAAGTATATGGTTTGCTGTTACACTTTTTAAATATTATAATAGAACTGCAAATCTAGCAGTATTAAGCACTCACTTGGAACTCTGGCAATCTTGGCATGCTCTTTTTCGGGAGAGGCAATGTAGGAGCCTTAAGAATCTAGAAAATTACATAAATGAATTTTAGGGGAAGAAAAAAACAGAACCAGATTGAAAATCTTATATCCATTAATTTCAAGTACCAACTTCTCTGTTTAATGGCCGTGCTTTGAATCTATGTGCAGCAGTTGTAATTTTTTCTTGTTTTGCAATAACCTTTGGCCTGAAATATAAATATATGAATGAGACCAGCAGCCTGTGAGGCAAATATTTGTTAACACTCATTAGAATAGCAATAAATGAGGAAAAAAAAAACACCTTATCCTTTGTGCCCTATGTGCTGTTTCAAGGTCAGGCTCTCTCGGAATTGTAAGTCTCAGTCGGGGAAGCTGAGAGTTTTTATCAATAGTTCCATCCTACAAGCCACTCAGGAATGATATGTAAATTTGGCAATACATGGGAATAAATCAAGTATATGTACATTGGAAAAATGAAAAACAATTTTAAGGTGCAATTCACGTATCAAGCAAGAGGTCACATACTCTTTTAGGAGCCTTGTGGACCAAATTAGTTTGAAACTTTATGTCAGCAACCTGTTAAACCAAAAAAAATGTTGGCTGACCTTAGGTCTTATCCAATGAGATCAAAACTACATTACAAGCAGTTTCAACAGAGAAGAATACAGCCAGGACCTTGCCCTAAAATTCTAGCCAATCTATCCCCCCTCAAGCCAAAATGCACAACCAAGCCTAGCAAAGTTGAGCCAGTTAAGCTACCCCGCACATAATTACTTCTCAATAAAATTATGTAGCATATCGCCTATCTAGAACATCCAAGAGATTGTGTTGAACTCCATCATATACAACCTCTTATCAGATGCAATTATTCACTAATTAATGACAAGTAACTGAGCATTAGAAAAAAAGTCCTTTCACCAGTAAATATTGACTTTTCTGCAAAAAAAAACCTTGTTTTCGTTGGTCCATAAACTTTCAAGAACAAGTAGATAGAGAAGATAGCTTGCACAATTAGAGCAATTACAAAAGACACCAAATGCTATTGAGTTACTCAAATGCTTGGCCACATCAGCATTAATGGTTCCGAAAGCCAAACCAATTGAGATTCGTCAAATGAAATTTTACTTCCCCCTCTTCAATGTTTAAGTGTAACTTATCTCTCTTTTATTAATATTATATAATTTTTTATATCACATCATCATCATTACTAATAACTACTTATCTATCGAAATAATATAATCACATAGGTAACCCAAAAATTTGATTAAAATAATATTAACATCTTTCTATTTGAAGAGTATTCTGGAATTGAGCTTATTTTTTCATACTTCAATTTGCTTCATAAGTAATCAAATCAGCATTTGAAGAGTAAATTTAAATGAGTCTTTTAGGTTGCTCTTAGTATACCTTACGCAAATGACCTCCCTCGAGTTTCTGCCTCTTGGAAGCTTGACTTTCAACCACAGAAGAATTACACAAGCTCCTTTCACCATTTTGAAACAGGCGCATCTGAAATCTAACCACCAAGGGTAATGACATTAAAGAAAAGAGAATAAATAGAAAGGCTACAAATTGAGTATTGCACATAAAGAGAAACTTAAGAAAGGCTAAATAAGGGAAATAGCATGAACCATCTATTTAGAAACCTTTGTGACCTCGATGTGTTATAAAGAGAAAGCTAAAAATGAGAAAAGAACAATAATCAGTTCCCAGATTTGTGATGTGTCATCTTAAAGTTTTCAAATTATTACGAGGAAAAAACAGTAATTAAGCAATATACCGAGATAAAGAAAATAATTACTTATAATTACCTGGAGTTGCCAACTTGCACTGGCCGGTTTTGCTTGGCTAAGTGACTTGTTGTGGGCTTCATCAAAGTTGAGCTTCTAGGATGAGATTTCTTGGTTGATTTAGCACTACCTTCTAATTTATCATGGGCTATGCGATCATAAAAATTCAATCCTAGGAGAAATAAGGAAAAAAAATTAGCATTTAAAAGAATCAATTATCAGGGTGAGAATAAAAAGATTAAAGTGAAACAGTCGAAACTAATCATGAAAAAATAAAATAATAAATGAAGCATTTTCAATTTCCCAAAGTTATTTATATACAACATTGTAAAACCATGAGCGAAAAACCAAGGGTGCAAGCATCTATTACTCAAGGTAGCAAACTGCTCACCTGTAGTTAAGTTTAATGGTTGATTTGGAACCTTCTGTAGATTGCCACTTTTTAAGTTGGTGAAAATCCCTTTACTCATTCCAGCACAGTCTAGAGTACAGTACAAAACATGATTGTATCAATAAAACACAATTTAGACTTTAGTATTTAGTAAAGATACCAAAGGAATTGATCTTCAACTTCCTGTTTTTTGCTAGAACCATCATATAAGAAGCTTAATTATAAAACCCCATGTCAAACAAGGATGATGCGCTTCAAGTTGTGCAAGCAATGGAAGAGAAAGTAGTACAGATGCTATGGGCATCAGAGGTGGCAATAGGAATGCCCAAATATAAATGACCATGGTGAACATGCGACAATGGTAAAGACAGAACTAATCAAGATGTGAGCTACTGTTGATATCGGTGATGGTCAGATTTGCAAAAAGAAAGGCACCGTTAAAGAAAAGTTCAAACATTGTTATTCCACCGATCTCAAATCAATCAGGCTTGTTTACCAGATGAGGCAATTCAACGCATACTTAAGTTCATCTAAAATTCTTTAAAAGACTCAATCATGAAACAAACTCTAGATAATTTAATTCAAGAGAAAATGACTCATTTGTAAACTCAATTCATCAAATGGAGTTGCATATAAATTGCATGGTTTTATTTACAAAAGATTGCACCAGATTAAAAATTTATACCTCTATCCTCCACATTGGTGATCGAAAATTCAGCGCCCATGCTATTATCAGAGTGGTTTTCAAGCGAAGAAGTAACTTTGGTTTTCGGAGTAGTAGTAACATTTTTCAGAAGAATGTCCTCTCTTAGAAATAACTTTGCCACAAATGCTGCAATTCAAAATTTAAATAAATAAATAAACCTATATCATGATTTGTTTCGTAACACATATGCGTGATAGACACTCTTCACGGAAATAAATTTTTTTTTAAAAAAAAAACACTCAAGTAAACAATCTCGCAAAAAAAAAAAAAAAAAAACATCCCTAGAAGCGCGCAAATGCTAGCTGAACCGAAAGAAAGAGCTAAAAAGCTTAAGAACGACTCACGAGAAGGGGGATAATTCGGCGCCGACTCGAACCATAACTCGGCTTCACGCGCCTCCGCTAGCGACTCTTCGCGAGTGAAGTCGAAGAAACAAGTCGCGTCGAACTCGTAATCGAGATCAATCTCACGCGCCTCAAACACCAGCAGCTCCGCCTCCATTTCTTCTACCATCTCTGTCTCTTTGAAACTCTCTATTTACTTAGAAATGTATGTAATCTATATATATGAAAAAATTGAAACTTTGATTAATTAAAACCCTAAAATCTACGAATCTAGCACCGAGTTTACAAGCATACACGAGAACGCCGCAAATTCCGCTGAGCTTCAGTGAAGCAGCAAAGGAAAAGAATTGAAATCAAATCAAATCAGATCAAATCAGATGAATAGTGTTTTTATTAATTTCCGGAATCAAAAACAGAATCGAAGGTAACCACATTTGCGGTTTCAGGTACAAGTACCTTGAAGCTTTGTTGACTCTCTTTTGAACTTTTTTGTTTTTGTTTTTATTTTATTTTTATTACAGCATGAAAGGTTTGTAACGACCTTATGTTTTGAATTAATTGGTTTGGAAATATTAAAATAAGGCGATTTTTAAGTTTTTGATGACGTAAATGCCCCTGCGGTTTCGGGAAAATGGCGGGTTTATTTTAAATACTAATCAAAATAATTTTGAATTTGGTTTAATTGCTTTTACAATTATCAATTTAATTAGTGATAAATCTAGCAACAGTACTCTCTCATCTACCCTAGAATATAAAAAATATATAATTTTATATAATATATAATAAGAGATAACTTAAAATGTAATAACATATAATGTTACTCAATTATTATAACATCTGATGTGGTATATATATAACAATATAGGGTTGAATTACGTATCACACCAAAATTAACCCAAATTATCATGTAAGTCTAATTTAATTTTTTTTTCATTAATATTTGTATAGGAAAAAATAGATTTTTTGGAGTCTATAGCGACTACATCGATGTGAATCACAAATTATTATATGTATTAATTATCAAATTAACCTAAATTTAAAATATTTTGTCTCAATCAAAATTCAAATTAAATTTTATTTATCTTTTTTAGAGTTTACAATGAACATAATTTGTCTCTATGGGATATGACTTGGTAGTGTAAAACTCAAGATCTCACATTAAGATCTTGGGTTCGAATCCATAGAGTGCATTTCTTATAAGAGACTGGGATAATCGGGGATTTTATATGCTCCGTTTAAGCTCGGAAAAGGTGGTTTGGCGGTGGGGTTTCCAACGATTTCAATATATAAAATAATAATAATAATAATAATAATAATAATAATAATAATAATATTCTTTTAACTCGATTGTGTTTACTAACAAATCAATTCAATGCCACTATTAGAATACCCATGACTATTACATACTTATATATAAGTAATTTTCGACCATAATATACTCAAAAGATATGTGATATTCTGGTCTAAATATCATAGATGTGCCCCATATTGAACGGTGATGATTGATGAATCTTTATACAGCTTTGACAGTTTGAAGGTTAAAATTTCTGTTGAAAAAAACAGTTAATTTGAAATTTAAATAGGAAGGGCAAGACGGTCACATCGGACGGAAATTTTCTTAAGGTGGGGCTTGTCCATGAATAGCGAGGCAGAATTATTGGGGTATGAACCGTTTTCATTTTCAGGCGACGAAAAACGGTCGAGAAGGAGTCTGAAATTTCCGCGGATTTTGTGTATGCCCTTGTGATTTGGTTGATATTGCGAGATTGCCCCTAACGGTTTTATTCGTTTGTCAGGTAGGAAAAAAGATGGGGGGCCCGCAGTTGCAAATTAAAATTAGAAGAAGAAAAAGTCAAAAATTTGTTGAAGTATTTAAAAGGAGTGACGATATTTGACGCTTTAATTTATTTAGTGTCGGCCTAAGCTCACGTGTCGTGAGAAGCCACCATCGGTCTCGCTAAGATAATTCAGGATGTGATCTACCCCCGAAGTCTCTATGAGCTCGTCCTTCCACGAGAGAGCTCGCTTGATGCATGTCCTGCGATTTAGAGACTGTCGACAATGTATTCTCAAGAATCTAAGAGCGCTGCTTGCAGTTCGTTATGAAGTGACATAAAAATCGCATGGAGCTCTGAATGCCCCGAAATGATCATGATTTCAATTAATAAAAGGATATCACCACAAGTCCACCCTATCGCCGAGAACGGCTCCCTCCAATTTAAGATAGTATTTTTAAATAAAAATAATAATAATAAATAAAGGAAAGAGACCTTCATAAATCAACGAAAACAGTTTACAACTTATGGATATTCCTCAATCCAGACCAAGAATTTTTGGATAATAACAACATATTTTACTAAGTTGTGAGATTTAACATTAAAATTCCTATGGGCATGGACAAATTGGACTCCTCCTAACTCATTAGCTATACTCTGTAATTCAGCAATAGTCGAGTCAATTTCCTTCTCCGTAATGATCTTCCCCGAAGCAAGCTCAACCACATTATTGGCATCGGCTTCAACAATTAATAGGAACAATCCAAGATCTTTTGCAATTCTTAATCCAAAAATCATGGCTTCAGCTTCAATTAATTTAATATCCCCACTAAAAACATGCGGATGTACCGCGGCTGCCATGATCTCGCCTCTATCGTCATGGATAATCGCCATCATACCAGCCTTATTTTTGCTGTCATTTACCCCGGCATATTTGTTCAACTACTCGGGGGGAGTAGTCCAAGCATGATGCTGCTTAACCGAAACCTGATCTGCTTCAAATTCAGTTTGCTGATGCGCCTCTTTGAAACACTCTAGCATTGATTCAGCTCTAGCAACGACCATTGAATGCGCTACCAATCGGTTCTCAAAGAGTGATTGATTTCTTGTAGCCTACACGGACTATAATAACACTGCTAGGTAATCAATTTCCCATTTATTCAGTAGTGCCCTGGCAACCATGACAAAGTTCCATAAATCACCTTTCTTGTTCCTTTTAGCCATAGTATATCATCCAGTAAGCTTCCAGATTTCTTTTTACACCCCAATACCGCATGGGTAACATCCTCCTCCTCCAAGCCACATCTTTGACATATAATTGATTCCACCACCCGCCGTTTGTAAAGACCCGTTGTTGTAGGAAGCATATCCGAGAGAGCCCTCTATAAAAAAATTTGATCTTTGTGGGTACTGATAGCCCCCAAACTAATCTCCACCAGTTGCTCTCCTTGGTTGAGCTTCCGGCTTCATTTAAACCCTTCTCTTTAAGAGCCACTTGGTAGTAGCTTCTAACCGAGATTCTAACTGAGAAATAGCCTCCCAAAGAAGTTTGTAATTTTCAGGTCTATAATGGAGGGGGTATTTAAAATCATGTTTACGTCGTCAGCCAAGAAGTTCTGCCTGATTAAGTTTTCACTACATTGGTTGTTCTTGTTGATCAGGTTACTGACTGGTGCATTTGTTAACTCAGATGCAGTGCAATTGTGCAAATTGGTCTGAACCTTAAAGGTCTAGGTGTTGTGATTCACCGATCACTTTAGAGAAGATTTGAGGAAAAACCGAATTGATCTATTACTATCAAGAATAGATATACACAAGTTTAAACTTGAAACTTACAAAAAACCTCTCACTCTCTCTATACAACACTCACTCTTTGGGATGAATTTGAGCTCACTGCAAAGCTCTGATTTTATAGCCAAATCTTGCACACAATTGTCAACACTTCTACAGTAACCCACCATCTACTCCCTGATTTCATGGAGAATGCAATCTTTCCACCGAAAGTTACCTTGACACCTTCTTATATATGATTGACAGCAACTAATAAGAATTAGATGGTGCATGTGAAGCTTCTAAGCATGACATACAGCTGGACATTACAAATCTCCCCCTCCAGCTGCATCTGAAGCAATCATCATTTGACAGCTATCCCGGTTATATCTCTGCACAGCTCTAGCTTGTCCCGAGTAACCACTTTTGTTAACATGTCGGCTGGATTCTCATCTGTATGGATCTTCACTAGTCTCAGCAGTTGTTGATCCATCACCTCGCGTATCCAATGATAGCGAACATCAATGTGTTTCGTCCGGGAATGATAAATTGAGTTCTTGCTCAAGTCCAGAGCACTCTAACTGTCACAATGTATCTTGTATTCTGTCTGCTTGATCCATAACTCTTAGAGAAAACGCTTTAACCACAACATTTCTTTTCCTGCCTCAGCTATGGTAATGTACTCAGCCTCTGTTGTGGATAATGAAATACACTTCTGCAATCTTGACTGCCATGACACAGCTCCCACTGCAAAAGTGTAGATGAATCCTGATGTAGATTTCCTACCATCAAGATCTCCCGCCATATCTGAATCTGTATAGCCTTCCAAGATCGGATCAGCTCCCCTGTAACACAGATGAAACTTCGTTGTACCCTTGAGGTACATGAGAATCCATTTGACTGCCTCATAGTGTTGCTTTCCAGGGTTAGAGAGAAAACAGCTCACTACACCCACTGCGTGTGCAATATCTGGTCTGATATATACCATTGCATACATAAGACTTCCAACAGTTGAAGAATATAGTATTGCTGACATTTCATCTATCTCTTTCTTGGATGAGGGGCACGAACTCTTGCTCAATTTGAAATGGTGCGCTAGCGGAATGCTGACTGGTTTGGCTTTATGTATATCAAACCTTCTGATTACCCGTTCAATATACCTTTCCTGTGAAAGCCACAACTTATTATTCTATCTATCACGAACAATCTTCATTCCCAAAATCTGTTGAGCTGGTCCTAAGTCTTTCATGTCGAAAGCCTTGGAGAGTTCCTTCTTTAGTTGGCTGATCTTCGCTGCTTCTTGTCCAACAATCAACATGTCATCTACATACAGTAGAAGAGCAACGAAATTTCCATCTGGAAACTTCTGAATGTATACAAATTGATCTGCTGCAGTTCTTTTGTAGCCTTGACCCACCATAAATGAGTCGAACTTCTTGTACCACTGCCTCGGTGCTTGCTTGAGCCCGTACAAGCTCTTTTTCAGCTTGCAAACAAGGTTTTCTTTTCCTGAAACCTTGAATCCTTCTGGCTGCTCCATGTAGATTTCTTCATTTAGATCACCATGAAGAAATGATGTTTTGACATCCATCTGTTCAAGCTCCAAGTTCAATCTGGCTACCGATCCTAGTATGACTCGGATTGAAGCCATTTTTACCACTGGTGAAAATATCTCATCAAAGTCAATTCACTTTTTCTGTAGGAATCCTTTGACTACTAGCCGAGCTTTGTGTTTCACCACTTTTCCGCTGCCATCTTTCTTGAGCTTGAACACTCATTTGTTCTTCAGTGCCTTCATTCCATGTGGGAGCTTAACTATCTCATAAGTATTATTTTTCTGCAGAGATTTCATCTCATCATGCATTGCGTGCAACCATTTGTCTTTGTCTTTATGAGATACCGCTTCATTGAAGGTTTCTGGCTCCCCCTCGTCAGTAAGCAGAATATATTATGATCTTGAGTATCTGGCTGATGGAATCCGGCCTCGCTCAGATCTTCGTTCTGGTTGTCTGTTGTCATCCGGATCTGTGGATGATCCCGAAGCCTCTAATGGAGCAGGCTGCAGCTCCCTCTACTCAACACCTCATTCCTCATCTGGTTCTGCTTCTGGCATGTCTTGTACCCCATCATCATATGTGGCCACTGGTGTTGGTGCTGGGGTTGTGTCTGGATTTGCATCGGTATTGTCGGCACTGGTTTTAGAAGGCATCTTGGGTTTTTCAAAGTCTTCTATTGTCTGGTCTTCAAGAAACACTACATCTCTGCTTCTGATGACCTTCCTTTCCTTCGGGTCCCATAGCCTGTATCCAAATTCCTCGTCTCCATATCCTATGAAGATGCATGAAGTAGTCCTTGCATCGAGCTTCTGTCTGAGCTCCTTGGATACATGTGCAAATGCTAAACATCCGAATATTCTGAGGTGAGAATATGAAAGATTCTTACCAGACCACACTTTCTCCGGAATCTCGAAATTCAACGGTACAGATGGTGATCTGTTGATCAGGCAGCAGGCAGCATGAACAGCTTATCCCTAGAATGGCTTTGACAGCTTAGTCATGCTGATCATGCTTCTGACTTTCTCCATAATGGTGCAGTTCATCTTTTCAGCGACACCATTGTGTTGTGGGGTGAGTGGGACACTCCTCTCATGTCGAATGTCGTGGCTTCCGCAGTAGGCATCGAACTCCCTGGAAGTGTATTCGCCTCCATTGTCTGTGCGAAGACACTTCAATTTCTTCCCTGTTTCACGCTCAACCATAGCATGGAATAGTTTGAGATAGTCCAGAACCCGATCCTTTGTTTCAGAAAATACACCCATACTTTCCGAGAAGCATCGTCAATAAAAGTCAGAAAATATTTATTACCGCCTAGTGAGTTTACCTCCAAGGGACCACATACATCAGAGTACACCAGACTGAGTAACTCTGATTTCTTTGTAGAATAGAAATTGAAAGAGACTCTGTGTTGCTTACCGTATAGACAGTGGTTGCAATGATCCAGAGCAGTATTTTTGGAGACAGTGATTAGATCCTTCTTTGTCAAGGTAAACAACCCTTTTTTCACTCATGTGACCGAGTCTCTGGTGCCACAGATTCTAAGAAACCTCTGGTTCAGCTACATTGAGGCTTTCTGCACAAATCTTCACATGAGTCTTGTATAAGGTTCCACAGATATGTCCTCGGGCGATGACCATGACACCTTTTATCATCCTCCAAGTGTTGCTGAAGTGGCTAGCATAACCCTGTTTGTCAAGGGCTACCCCCGAGAGTAAGTTGAGCCGAAGTTCTGGAACATGTCTGACCTCCTTCAGGGTTATTGTATACCCTGCATTTGTCCGCAATTGTATTTCACCAATTCCTATTATCTGAGAAGAACTGGTATTCCCCATCTTCACTGCTCTAAAGCCTCCTGCTTTGTATGCTGTGAAGAAATCCCTGTGAGGAGTGACGTGGTAGGATGCTGCAGTATCTACCACCCACTCGATATCCTGAGTTGTGGTGTGAAGGCATGCTTCTTCCTGGCCGGAGCATATAGCTACATCTATCGTGGTAACTACTAGTGTCTTCGCGTCATTCTTCTTCGACTGGTTATTGCCTTGTCACTGCTCCCGTTGCAGTTTCCGGCAATTTTTCTTCAAGTGGCCTTCTATGCCACAGTGGAAGCACTTGTATGTCTTTTTCCCGTCCTTGGATCTGCCCCTGCTTTTGCTTCTGCCTCTCCTCTCACCTTGATGTTTCTCATGTTGTCTTCCTCGTTGCTCCGAGACAAGGGCTTCTGTTTGATCTGAGCTCACGTCTTTTCTTCTGGCTTCTTCATTTGACAGGGAATCTTTTACCATAGACATGGTAAGTTTTCCTCCTGGAGCTGAGTTGCTGAGAGTAACCACCAGAGTCTCTCAGCTATCAGGAAGAGAACTGAGTAGCAATAGGGTTTGAACTTCGTATGCCAGTTGCATGTCTACTGCAGACAACTGGTTCACCAGGCTTTGGAACTCATTGGTGTGTTCTGCAATGGAATTTCCACTCTGTAGCTTTAGGTTCACCAAATGCCTCATGATTAAGGCCTTATTCCGAGCTGTTTTGGCCTGGAACATGTCTTTCATTTTCCTCCACATTTCATAAGCATCTATGTCATGTGCTACGTGGTGGAAGACACTGTGACCAATCCACTGCCTAATATGACCCAAAGTTCTGTTGTTGAGTTTATTCCAGTCATACTCCTTAACAGACTCTGGTTTCTCTCCCTTCAACTCGATGACATCAAACAGATCTTTACAATGCAAAAAATCTATCATCCGAGGTCTCCAGAGGGAGTAATTAGTTGCAGCCAGTTTAATCATTACACTAGAATGAGAATCTTCCATTTCCATTTTAAGTTTTTAATGTTTAAAATAAAAATAGATTAAAATCGGGGATGAATTTCACAAATCCGAGGTCACTGTTGCGTCCGGAACGGTCGAAAATGGTGGAGTAGACACTTCGTTGGTCTAAATCCGACACAAGGGCTGATTTGTAAATTCCTAAATGTTCTGGGGTAAAATTGTAAATTTCAAAACTTCAGGGGGCCAAATGAAATTCACCAGGCTGCTGACGTGGCAGTGCTGACATGGCAAGTGGGACCGGCTGTGCTGACGTGGCAGACACGTGGCGCTGACGTGGCGGATGACTGGGCGATGACGTGGCGCTGACTGGGCGTGATGTGGCGCTGATGTGGCGGCTGACTGGACTCGTCTTCAACCTCCAGAGGTGCGTGTAGCGCGTGGCCGAGAGTCTTCCTCACTCGCCGGCGCGTGTTGGCGCGTGCGGCGTCGTCCGGCCTCCGTTTGGTCGCCGCGAAATACCATCGAGCTCGTCTCGACGTGAACTAGCTGATGGTGCCCTCAAATTGGATTTTTGACAACTTTCGTCGGAACCGGTTTTCCGAACGGAAGCTCTGTTAATCGGTTTTACGACCCCAAAGAACCGAAGCTCTGATACCACTTGTTGTGATTCACCGATCACTTTAGAGAAGATTTGAGGAAAAACCGAATTGATCTATTACTATAAGAATAGATATACACAAGTTTACACTTGAAACTTACAAAAAACCTCTCACTCTCTCTATACAACACTCACTCTTGGATGATGAATTTGAGCTCACTGCAAAGCTCTGATTTTATAGCCAAATCTTTCATATAATTGTCAACACTTCTACAGTAACCCACCATCTACTCCCTGATTTCATGGAGAATGCAATCTTTCCACCGAAAGTTGCCTTGACACCTTCTTATCTATGCTTGACAGCAACTAATAAGAATTAGATGGTGTAGGTGAAGCTTCTAAGCATGACATACAGTTGGACATTACACTAGGGAGTCAGTTACTATGCCTAATAGATACGTCTTTCTCACACCCTACTCTCCATTTAGCCTCTTTATCGATCAGCTCCCTACCGCAAAAAAGAATATAAGTCAGTTGATGATGCAACTAGGGTTGCTGGTCCTATGTTTATTGAATGAAAATGTTGGATTTTAATGCATCTCATTCTAATACAAGTCAACTAGCCATCCCAGGAACCAAGGTAATCCCCAGTGTGGGAAGAATTATTATAGAGGATAAAATGGGAAATGAGATGTCAAAGGAAGGCATAAATTTTTAGGAGGGAAATCAGAGGAAAGTTTTAAATGGGGCCATGTCTAAGGCTAAATCTTAGGAACAACAAATGGATCGAGAGCTTTTGCTAGAAAAGAAAACAAAAGCCCAACACTCTTTTCACAATCATACTCTAAGAAATGGATTATGAGGAAATGGAAAGCTTTTGCTAGAAGTCCATAAACTCTAACATTACCATTGGAACGAGTTTTTGGAAGCAAAAGAGCTATGAAACTACAAAGCTGAAGTTTCAAACAATAGGAGTTGAGAGTCAAAAGGAATAGTGTAATCCGATTGTCAAGTACTGGTTTTTCTTGAATCCATAGATTCAAAAATAGAATACCTCCACGTAGGCAAAGAAATGTAGTTTGGGAAACATTTAACTGATGAAATATCAGTGGAGAACAATGAAGATCATGTGCTGGATATTGGAATGTCCAGAGATTAGGGAATAGCCCGGCATTCAGAGGTTTAAAAGAGATTCTCCAAAATAAAAACCTGACATTTTGTTCTTATGTGAAACAAAAATGTTGGGAAATTAAATTGAAAGCTTAAAAAATAGGATAGGTTATGGAAATTATTTTACGGTTGACAGAAACAATTTCATTGTGGAGGGTTGGCTTTGATGTGGACTAGTGAGTTCAATATCAATGTTATGTCTTGTAGTAGACATCATGTGGACTTAGCTTCTATGATTAACATTCCATGGATTTGCGAAGGAGATTTTAATGAAATGTTGCACAATGAGGAAAATGAGGGTGGAGCAGAGAGAAGCCCTGAGTTGATGGTCGTTTTCAGGAATTCTATTCTGGAATGTGACCTTGAAGACCTGGGATGGAAGGGGCTTCCTTTCACGAGGTCTAATAGAAAATTCAAAAGTGAAAGTACTTTGATTCAGAAGAGTTTGGATAGGTTTCTAGGAAACTCAAAATGGAGAAATCTAAACTATGCTCTGTCTGTGAGGAATTGAAGTGCGTGTAGCTCAGAAGTTATGGAAAAAGTATTGCCTGGAATCTTATGGGATAGGAAGGAAAAATGGATCTTTTATGAGGATATGTGGAGTTTTTATCAAATATGTGGAGATATATAAAGGCATGCTGGAGTCTTTGGAGAGTTATCAGGTTAATGATCTAGTTATAAGCTTCAAGGAAAAAGTGACTACATCTCAGGAGAAAAGTTGCAATAGTTGTTGAATGGAGACTACCATCCAAAATCAGGGGGGTGATTTATGAGGTTGAAGCAAAAAATTGATAAATTTCTTCAAAACGAAGAAATTTTCTGGAAGCAATGATCTCGAGTGTCCTAGATGAATGAGGGGGACAAAAATACTAAGTTATTTTATGCCAAGGCTTCAGATAGGAGACCGAATAAGGGTATCTTAAATGAGCAAGGATTATGTGTTACAAATGATGGGGATATCGGTTAGGTGGCCTGTAGGAGCAATTGTTTTCTTCCATTAAAAAAATAAGTATTTTTGCCCAAGCCCGGTTCATGCCCATGCCCTAAAAAAGGTCTCCTAGCCGAGCTTGGCCAGACCCGGATTTTATTGCCACTATTGTTTAAAGAAAATTTTGAAGAGTGTGATTTCAGAAAATCAGTATGCATTCATCTCCCACAAGCTTATCACAAACAATATAATTTTAGGGTACGAGAGTCTCCATAACTAAGGAACAATAGACAAGGAAAAAGGGGGATCGGTTGCCTTAGAGTTAGATATTAGCAAGGGTTATGATAGAGTGGAGTGGAGCTTTGTGATTAAAGTGATGCAAAAGATAGGTTATCTCCTCAATGATACAACCGAATTATGATATGTATCTCTACCCCTAACCTTCTAGGTGCTGATCAATAGGAAAGCCACAAGGAAATTTCATCCTAAATTAGGGTTAAGAATGGGTGCTCATTATCACTATACTTGTTCATTCAGTATGCTTATGCCTTTTCTTCTTTGATGCATAAGCGTTTAGTAGGGCTCAATTTCGACAACAATATTGTCCCATCTCACCTTTTTTTTTGTAGATGACAGTTTGGTGTTCACTCATGCCTAACTTAATGATTGCAGTTACTTCAAGAAAATATTCGATTGATATGCTTAGGCCTCGGGTCAAATTTTCAACCATGGAATGTTAGCTCTTATATTCAGTCCAAACACAGTGGAAAAGAATTGAACAGCTATCAAAGAAAATTTTAGATTAAACACGACCTCCCCGCATGAGAAAAACCTAGGCCTTCCTTCAATGATCAGCAAAAATAAAATAACCTCTTTTCAAATATTAAGCATAGAATTCTTGTCAAGCTAAAGCATTGACAAAGCAACTTCTTCTTTAGTATGGGGAAAGAAATACGTATCAAGGCAATGGCCGAAGCCATTCCTTCCTTCTATGAGTGTTTTTAGATTCAGTAGGTTTGTGTGAGGAAATTCAGAAGAAGGGTTCTGTTTATTGGTGGGGATCGACGGATAAAGACAAAATTCTTTGGACATGGTAGAATAGGTTAAGTCAATCGAAGAGGGATAATGGCATAGGTTTTCATGACCTATAAGGCATCAACGAAGTGTTACTTGTCAACAAGGGTGGAGAATCATGAAGTACCCAAACTCATTGGTGTCCAAAGTTCATAAGGCACGATATTTCAAGAATGGTCAGTTTCTTAATGCAAACATTGGCTACAATCCTTCTTTTGTGTGGAGGAATATCCTTTGGGGTAGAAATCTATGAAAGTAATTGGCTATGGAGAGAGTTTTAAACTATTATCTCCCCAATCTCTCCCAAAAAATGCCAAGGTAAAGAAGCTATTGACGGGAGATAACAAATGGAGTGAATATATCATAAAGAAACATTTCATAGACATTGATATCGAGGAAATCCTTAAAATCCCATGCATAGGTAGCCCTTGGCATTTTGAAAAAAGAAGGGTTTTCATTGTAAAGAGCACATATATTCTAGCGATGTCATGTAAGAATGGGGAGAAGCCTTCCAGCTCAACAAATAACATATACCAATGGAATGGAATTTGGTCTTTGGGCGTGCCAGAAAAGAATAAGATTTTCTTGTGGCATATGATCCCTACAGCGTCAGGACTCTATGAGAATGAGATATTAACAAACGGCATATGCCAAAGTTGAGACAATATCACATGCTTTGTTCTTTTGTAAAGCCATCAAAGACTTCTAGAAGGAATCTACAGTTTGGGACATCATTAAGAGAAGCAAAAATGAGGGCTTCGAGATTTGTTTCAAACTGCCTCTGAAAGCCTGTCCAGGATAGAAATGACCCGTTTTACAGCTTTGATGTGGTCTTATTGGGGAACACGAAATGAAGCTTTGTATCAAGGCACAAAAAGAGAGCTCAATCACATTATGGCTAAAGAATAGTCATCATGTAGTTCTTTTGAAAACCTGAAGATGCTTGTATAGATTGACAAGGGTAATAGTGTCTCTTCCAGATGAGGGATGAATCAAAGTCAATGTAGATGTAGCAACGAGCAGAGAACATGAAGATGCTGGTTTGGGAGTGATTATGAGATACAGTAAAGGAACAGTCCTAGCTAGTGCAGTAATTACTTTTCAAACAAAACACCCTTTTTCTAGCCATTTTTAGACAACTCAACTTTACGACCTGGCTAGATTCATTTGACATGCTTGGATAAAGGTTATTGAAGAAAATTATATATATGATAGATTAAATACACTCAATCAATAAATCCATGACATGTGTTAACAAATAATTTTATCTCTTCATTGTTATAGGTTAATATCGAATTCAATGTATGTGTGTCAAAATATTAATGGACATGCGTACTACGTCATCCGTACTGATGGTTTTCAGAGTTCATGTACAGCGAGAACGTGTTCACAAACTTTTCTTCAAAATAATGAAACTGGATCCGTATTTTTGTAGTACATTAATAATATATCAATTATTTATATGAGGACAAAATTATACCTCTTGTAGGGTAAGTCGACAACTAGAACTAACATCTCTTTGAAACACAAAATTCTTTTGAACTATGATCTTTACTCGTCTTATCTCCTCATCTCCAATGACACATGTTGGGTGAATTTAATCACGAAGAATACTCTAATTTTTTTGAAGAATTCGTATATTCAACACATAACACGAATTCTTATTAGCTCTTTTTTTTTTTTTGGTTTTCCCAAAACAAAGCATAAAAAATACTTTTTTAAAAAAATTTCTCAGCACACTTTTTTTATGCTCTTTTTGTTTTGGAGTCCTCTGCCTCTTTTTATCAAAAACAAAGCCAAGTTTATCCATAAAGGATATTATCAATTTTGATTTTCAAAAAATCAAAATAAAATCATTTAAAAATATCTAATAATTTATCAAAATGAGATAATTCTAATATTTTATATTTCAAATACTTTTATGAGTTTTATCAAAATTTCAACTTTTGAAATTAAGCAAAAATTGAAAAAAAAAATATTATCTCATTAATGTTTGATTAATCAAATTATCAAATATTAATTTACAATTATCAACAAATAAGATCATTCTTTTAAAAATAATTTTTCAATTTTCAATTTTTGAAAATATTATCTTAATTAAATAAAATTTAATTAATCAAATTAATTAAATATTAGTTTATAATATTTTCATAAATTAATAAACAAATACATTATCTGTTAGATAAATATATTAGGACAACTTCTGTCATAATTTCCAATAAGAATTATATGGAATAATTAGAGTGTTAAAAATAATTCAAATTATTTTTTCTTCGCAATAATTGTCGTTCGAACAGTGACAAAAGACGACGAGATGACCGATGGACCAATAATTCTAAACTTTAATAATTTCGTTTATTAATTGTAAACTCTTTTATTAATTAGACAGACAAAATTATTAATTTTGGAGTAACTCCACTAAATATCCAGAATTGCACTCTCAGAATCATAAAATTAATTACTCAAAGTATTCGTCCATTGATATAGTCATTATATATGCATTGCTCCTCCATAAATGATTCATAAAAGAGATCAGTATAAAATCTGTTAACCTCTCCAATTACATATTTATCATTGACTTTCATTAATTCTAAGTGAATAATTAATTCATAAGTTTTATGAATTTTAGCGCTAATCATTCAAGTCTTGAACTAACAAATAATGGAATCTCGTAAACGGATTCTATTATATCAGTTTAGCATTTCCAGTTTTTCATTATGTTAATTCCCAAAATACAAGGTTTACGATATGTAACAAATACAAAATCTTACCGAACAAATTAAAGAATAAATTGAAATGATATAAGAGTCTGTTAAATACTTAATGAATTCAGATCATCACATATATGACCATATATATTTATGATAAAATTGATTTTCTTAATTTCATGAAAATTATTAAAAAATTTCGATTTCATATGATCATATCCAATATAATCTTATTATATAAAATACATCTATTGTTATGTCGCTACATATTACAGTTTGGATAGAACTGTACCATTCATAATGAAATGAATTATATTTATGACTTTGAAATTTGAAGATTCTCAACTTCAAATTATAGTCACGGACAAATTTTGATTATTACTCTTAAAATTTAATCCATATATACGAATATATGTGACATTTTACATATACATATATTTAATTTAAAGTTAAATAAATAATCATGAATTTTATAAAATAAATCAAAATATATACATAAAATAAAATAAAATCATAAATTTATTAATTAATAATATTCTGAATATATTTATTTGTAAGACATAAAAATCCCAACACGTACACGCATACTACACAAGTTTTTCTGAGGTTATAAATATTCATTCATGAATCATGGATGCGAGAGCTAGCTGATGGTGTTTGGCCCGAAGGAATGTCGACCTCATAGGTTTCAAACAATGACAAAACAAAGATAGAAGACAGCGATTACAAATATGTAGTAACTAAACTCATATACCGAACCCGTCCTCAATTTCGAAACCAAATAAAAAAAAAAAAGGCAAAAAAAATTGTCTAGATTCATAGCCACAACATGTTGCTGTTCCTATAAGATAAATCACGCAACCAACTACTTATTCAAGCCTCAAACATCCGCATCAATGGAGTTATGTAATGAATATCATATGCAGCCCTGAATTATCCTAAATTTTAGAGGGCTTTAAAATAAAATTCTTACCGATAAAAGATAAAAACTATAAAAATCATATTATACATTTAAAAATTGATTTTTTTTTTTTAGATTTGAAACTTTAATTTTGAGTCAAATTTAAGACCCAACCAATTATCCATGTATATTTTCATGAAGACCATCTCTGAGATAATAACTTGTGAATCCAGCAGCATCCTAAAATTTATGTTGGTGTCATAACAAATTTATTTAGGCAAGGTCCTAACAAATTTCATTGTAAATATTAATATATTATGTTGTACGGATGTGTTATTAATCATTTTATAATATGCATTATTCAATCAAACTCATTAAGTAACAATAAATTAAC